>JAQZBX010031711.1:0-26205 GCA_029593785.1 Cabassous unicinctus
CCCAGCCCCCCGCCCCGCAGGCCCTCTCAGCTAAAACCCGAGTGAAGCTCTGAGCATCCCAAGGCCCTCAGAGGCTCACGGTGCCTGGAGGAGGGGTGAGCGCGCGCGGGGGAGGGGGCGGCTCGCTGTTCCGGGGAATCAGCAGAGCCCTGGGGCTTGGGGGCCAAGGTCCTGCACAGCTGACCTTGTCCAGTTCATCCTGCAAACCCTGGGTGTTTCCGGAGACTTGCTGGGCTCGCACATTCCTTTCTGCTGAGGGAACTCCCCCGGCAAGCTCCAGGAGGCGTTTGTGGTGGGAAAGGAAAGACGCCGCGCGTTCATGGACGGGCCCCTTGGGGAGCTGGGTGCCACCTCCTCTGTCTCTTGCAAAGGGGATGCGGCTTCATTCGGGGCGGAATAGGTACCTTGCTGCCAGGACCGTGGACGAGTGGCGTGGGTCACGTCACGGGGTAGCCCAGACTCAGGACCAGCGGGCACCCACAGAACTGTGCTGCGACCGTCCCGAGCCATGTAGCTCCGTCCCGGCAGACCTGGGGCTTGAACCCATGTCCATGAGCCAGCGGCGTGGGCAGCTCTTTCTTGGAAAGGCTGTGCCGTGGGGGACGCCCCCTTCCTGCACGGCCACCAACTTGTTCCCCAACTGGGGAGACTCCAAAGAGGCGGTGCCTGGGTCCGATGTTGCGAGCTCCCTATTCACCCCCTCCCTACACCGCCACAGAGGGCTGGCCAGCAGCCCTGGAGTGTCCACCAGCAAATAATTTTTACAAACCCCCAGCCTCAAAACAAAAGGCACTGTGGCCTGACAACCTTGGCCAGGAAGCCTGGTGGGGACACGGGAAGGTGCAAAGGCTGGGCAAAGGATCTTTCCAGAGGCTCCGACCTGACAAAGGGGTGGCCCTCCAGATAAAGTCCACCCTCTGGCCATGGCTCGAAAGGCCTTGGCGCCGGCCACCACGCTCCCGGCCACCTCCCTGCTCCCCTCCCGCCTCCCCTCCACCCTCAGCTGCACTGAGCTGTCTAGAATCCGCCGCTGTGCTTTCCCTCCGCTGAGCGCCAGGCCCGTGTACATGCCGTTCCTTCTGGCCAGAGCGCCCTTCCCCCCTACCGTCTGGAACACGTCGCTAACTGGCAAGTCCTTATCGGGAAGTTGCTCCTAGGAGGTTTATTCTGCCCCTCCTGTGATCGGCATCCGGCAGGACCGTCGTGGGCCTCCCGTCGTCGGCCTCAGGGCAGTGGAAGGGGGCATTCTGCAGCCCCCGGGAGCTCAGCTCCACCCCAGCCCCCCAGCTTGTGGCCGGGCGGGTTTGGGCTGTGCCTTGCCGTGCCCCAGCCGGCTCGTCTGCAAAATGGAGAGCACCGCGTGCTTGCTGGGGCACAGTGAACCCCGGGTCCCCAAGATCCCTGCACGCAGGTTTCCCTGTCCTGCCGGAGGGGTCAGGGCTGCAGGGGACGGGGGCCCTCGGTGGCTGCCTCCTGGCTTCAGGTGGAGATTCAGGGCTCAGAGCGCGATGGAGAGGGCCACCTCTCCAGGGAGCCTGATTTATCGGCCTGCTCCTTGGCGCGCTCGGGTCTGGTCCTTCTCTAAGTGTGTGCTCAATCAAATTAAAAGTGCCGGGGGGTCACGGGGGCCATCAATTACCTGAGCTTCTTCTGGCAGCTGTCCTCCTTGCTCAATAAGCCGGAGCAGCTGAGAGCAGTGCCCCTCCCCTCCCACCCGCAGAGCTCGAGCCGGGGGCAGACCTGGCTCCAGGAGGGACTGCCAGCCTGTGTGTCCCCACCTGTAAATGGGGTCTTGGGCATGGGAAAGCACACTGTGCCCCCAAGTCTTGGTTACAGGGTCTTCCGCCGCTTGGCTGTGGTGCGTCCATCACCTGCCGCCAGCGAGACGAGGACAAAGCCACACCCTAAGCGAGGGTCTTTCTTCGGCTGGCCTCAGAGAGGGGCTCCTGGGATGGGGGCACGGCCACCCTTCTGTGCCTCAGTTTCCCCTCTGGAAACCTCCCTCCCCAGGGGGTGGGGGTGGGTGGTACGTGCGTGAGAGAGGCTGGACTACGCTGCCAACATCGTGCGTGTTTTTAAAACGCCCTTCGTGGGTGGGCACGTGCCCCGCGTTTTTCTTTCCTTCTCTCCTCTCTGGCCTCCAGGCGTGCCGGCAGGCGCCAGCTCCTCGGGCACTGGTCTGAGAAGGGAGCTCAGGGCTCCCGGGAAGGGGCAGCAATGCCTGGCGTGGGGAGAGAACGCAAAGGTCTTGGAGACAGGCGTGCAGCTGGAGTTCCACGTGACGCTCTCCCGGCCTGGGAAAAAACACAGATAATTATCGGGTGTGCCAGAACCTGGCTGCCCCCTCGGCCCCGGCCCGTCTCAGAGGCTGCGGAGAGCAGACGCCTTTCTTGTTGTTTGGCTGATTCCAGCCGTTGGAGGACAAGCAGGTCTGGGGGTGGAATTCATTTCCTAGAATTGAGTGTCATGTCGAAAAGTCACCTCAGGATCTCTTGCCGGAGGAGAAGGAGAAATGGCCATTTGATCTCTGCTCTCCCGACTGCCTGCTGCAGCCAGCCACCAAATTCCCGAGTGCTGGGTTGAGTCATACGAAATCGCTGCCTTGGTCAGGAAAAAACAGTGGAATGGAGGCGATGTCGTACGGCTCAATCGAACAGAAACAACTAGGAAAATTCTGTACCAGATAAAAAGAAAAAGCTATTTTCTGGGGAAGTGCTATTATTGAGATTCACAGCAGGTCATTTTGCACCTAATGAACTAGCAGAATACAGTTTCACTTACGACGCCCGTGCTGGAGAAGCTGGGGTAGAATCGTCACAAGCAGGTGGTGCCCACGCCCTTTAGTCAAGCTGTCCTACTCCTGAAAATTTCCTCCTAGAATGAAACGCCCAGGAGAAGGGAAAAGGCATTTGCACGAAGACGCGCAGCGTAACTGACACGAGTTGGTCTCTGAAGCATGGGATGGAAAACCCGCTTGAAAGCACGGGGCTCATTAAATCCATCAGGTGTGACAGCGAGGTAGGGGGTCGCCGTGTGTCCCAAGTGGTCAACACGGGACCTTCCCTGGAGAAGGGAAAGTTGGGTCTGACCGTGCCCCAGCTCCCACGCCCACCCTGTCTGGGGACACAAAGATTTTTCGCCGGGTAATTTTACAATGGGATCCTCACGCTGTTGTTCAAATACGTCAGTTCCAACACAAAATGGAAACCCCAGGCGCACGCACCTTGTTTGAAGTGGAAAACCACAGGCAGCGGGTGAGAGGTGGCCAGCGCGTTGGGCAGGGGACGGACTCGGCGGCGGGCAGGACGAGACGGGACGGGGAGGCTGGGTGGGCCGCGGGGCCACGGGGCCACTGCTCCCTCTGTCAACGTGGCTTTGGGACCTGACACACTTATCCTTTAAAAAAATGTTTTTAGGTGAAAAAAAGAAGAAAGCTGCACCCAGCCCGTGCTCAGCCTTGTGGAGTTTGCCTCGCATTTTCAGCTCTACCAGTGCACTGACCCCTCCCGGCTCCCCCATTTCTCTCAAGCACCCATGCTCTCCACCCTGCACCCACCTGGACTGCAGCCGCGCTATTGGGCAGGGACTCGGCCATCCCGCGAGCTCCCCGCTCTGCCGGGACGCCCCCCTCCACCCCACCACTCCCTCCACTGGCTGGCCTCCTCTTCCCCTCCTGAGGCCCAGGCCTTCTGTCCTCGCCTCTGGAAAGCCTTCCCTGGCCACCGACCACCTCCCTCATTGACCGTCTCATCTCATCCGTGTTGGGGTGCACTCTCTCCTTGCCCCGCCCCCCATGGGGTTTAATTCTGAGCAGCAGTCCAGGAAAGCCTGAGAAGTGGATGTCTGTGACGGAACGCACACCCAGGCCTCTGGGAGAGGCCCGGGCTGGGAGAAGGTGCAGCCCCCTGCCCCCCCACAGAGGCCTCCCTCTGATTCCCCAGCTGCTCCCCACAGCCCCCCTTCCCTGCAAAGAGAGGGGTCTGTGGCAAGGCTACGGCTCTGGCCCTCTCACTTCCACCCATCAGCGTGGCCATGGCTTGTGCGGCCACCGCGGCCCCTGCCTCTGGGCCTCAGGGGGATTCGTTGCCCTATTGCTGGAGGAAGGCAGAAGCTGGGTGGCCCGAGACCCTGACCCGCATGCACCCCCTTGGCCCTCTGGCCTGGACATTTCCTTTCCCCAGGCCCTGAGGGGCTGTGGGGGTGGGGGCTGCTGCCTGGGGGGGTGCTCATTGCACGGGCACCCCCTGCTCTGCTGCTCCGGGTCCCAGGGAGCCAGTCCGCAGGGACCCCCCACCCTCTGCAGGGTGGCCTGCATTAGCATTCCCTGCGCAGGTTCTTGCAAAGAAATGACTCATACATGGCTTGACTAATTTGAAAGTAAGTTGTTTTGGCTGCAAGTGGGAAGGTTCAGTGAATCTTAAAAACTAAGCGATGGAGATTTTATGCCTCATTCTAGACCTTTCCCTCTGCCGGGAAGGCGGCTCTGCCATAGCCCCTGTTTATGATAATAAACATGTCTTTTGTTTGCTCACCCACAGCAGCCGCAGCTGGGAAATTGAGGGCAAATTGAGGCTCAGAGTCTCGGCTTCTCTCTAGGGCTGTGTGACCTCAGCAAGTCACTTGCCCTCCTTGGGACAATGGGGCCAATGTCTTAATGGGGGTGGCTCCCCAAAGGGCAGGTCCCCCCAGGTGGGACGGGTGACCAAGGTCCAAGCTGCAGAACTGGGACCCACTCAACAGTCCAATACACACTGGGTGCCAGAGCCTGACCCTCCCGGGCAGGATGGTGGGTTGCAAAGAGAGGGTGCATCCCCCCAACACATTGGAGGCTTACCCTGTGAGGCATAGCCATTTTCCAGACAAATAGCCCAGAGGCACAGAGAGGTTAGGTAATTCATCTAAAGTCACACAGCTGCCACGTGCAGACAATGTGCTAAGGCTGCAATCAGCCTTCTCAGCTTCCTTCCCCACCCCGAGCCAGAGAGGTGCACAAGAGCCAGACCCCAAAGCTCGAGGAGGTGACTTGGGTCTTTGTCCCATGGGCGGTGGGAGGGTCCAAGGCTGGGGAAAGAGAGGTCTGAGCTGACCACACTGGAGGAAGCAGGAAGCAGCTGAGAGAGGGAGGGGGTCTGGGTGGTGGCAGAGGAGAGGGGCAACGTGGGGCGATTGCAGAGAGTCCTTGGAGGGAGACCCCGTAGAGCTCTTCTGTTCATCAAGGAGGCATGAGGAAAGGATAAAACCAATCCTGCGGTTCCAGACTGTGCGACTCATCTCCTTCAGGTCTTGTTCCGCCCCGTGGGCTCCCGCTGCCCCTCCCATCTTTGCTCTTCTCCTGGGCACCTGCCACCACCTGCCACACTCTCTAGGTGTGCTGTCCATTGGCAGCCCAGACAGGGGCGGCCTGGGGCTGGGTGGACATTGCCCACCTTCGGGGGGTGTGCTTGAGCCCCAGTGGGGGGCAACAGCTGCCCCCTCCTGCTGTGCCTGTGCCCGCCTGGTCTCGGGAAGGAAAGTCATGGACCAAATTTGACCTTCCTGCACCCAGGGCTCTTGGGCTGCTGTGAGCAATGCCCTGGGTTAGCTGCATGGCATTGGGAATGTTCTGTGCCTCAGTTTCCTCATCTGCTGATCTTCATGTGGCTCTTACTCCTTCAGTGTACGCAGTAACCTCCTTCTTGGACTAAATGTGCTCATGCGAGTAAATGGGTTCGTGTGAGCAAATGGTTAATACTTCCTCAGGACAGGCCCAGAGGGAGAGCTTGAAAGGTTTGCCTGGACATTTCTTGTTTCTTGCTCGCTGTGTGTCTTTGGGTGAACAGCTCTGCCTCTCTGAGATGCAGCTTCTTCATCTGCAGAGTGGTGATAATGATGGACCCCACTTCCAGGGGATCTGTGAGACCTGGACGAGGCACAGGGCCTGGCACCTTTGAAGGGCTCCGCCAGGGCTGGTCAGGATGATTATGGGGTGGCCACACTGGCACCCAGCCTGGGCGGGCTCCTGCCTGCCCACCCGCCTCCCAGCCTCGCCTCCTCTGCCACCAGCTCGCCTTCCCCTGGAGTCTGCTGCTCTCTGGCAGCCGAATGATGGCAGAAAATTGGAAAACTTTGTCCAACTAGTGTATTCGTTTCCTAAAGCCCCCCTTCTGCTGAGATAACATCCTCCCAAATAGGTTTACTGAAGTCAACCCATTACAAGTGCGGACACGCTCGGAGATAACAGGAGCCTGTGAATTCTTAATATCCTGCCGGGCATCCAGGAGGAATAAATGAGGGACGGAGGCGAGACAGCCCTGGCTGCAAACGTCTTGGCGCGGCCCTCGGCCATCCATCAGCCCGTGCGTCAGGCCCTGGGTTCGGGAAACATGGTCGCCATAGGGATGGAGTCCGATGCATCCTTTCAAAAATAGATCTGCTTAAAATTCATTAGCTTAGACAACTCCAGCAGAAAAGGCAATCAATTCCTTGAACTCTATAATCATGCTTCCCACACGGGTTCTCTTCCTTAGTGTCGGTTAAGCTAATAAGGGCTGTCTGGGTCCGGTGGGGTGGGAAACGTGTCCCAAAGGGGGCGACACGAGAGGGCACAGGCAAGCTGAGATGTTCTCCAGTGAGCTTGGACCCAGCCACTTGTGGAGGCATTTGTCAGGCCGAGGGCCTGGTTGTTCCTGCCGGGTGCCAGGCGGTACAGAGAACTTGAGAGATGGCCTCTGCTGGCGTGGAGGCATGATGAGCGTGGAGAGGCAGAGATGAGGGTCTCCAAGAGCCGTCCCGTCCTGCTAGGGTCTGTAAATCTCGCTGACCCACAGGCGAGTCCAAAATTTACATCTGCAGCCTGGCCCTCTCCCCTGAGCTCCAGACCCAACTCAACATCACCACTTGGACGTCAATGGGTGGCTGGAACCCTCCACGTGCTGGGTGGAGACCCCCGCCGTCCCTGGCAAACCTTGTCCTCCACGACCCGCCCTTCTCGGATTCTCCCAGCAGTTCAGACCAGAGACACAGGGGTGCAGTTTGACTCCCCTCCGTCCCACACACCCTATGTCCCACCCGGGGGGCCTATCTCCCCAGACGAGTCATAATTCGATCTCGTCTCCCGGCTTCTGTTGCTGCTGCGCTGGCCACAGCTGCCATGGCAGCCCTTGGAGGACGGTGGCCGTTCCTATCTGTTCTTCTGCTCATCTCAACTCAACATCTGGAGGAACCCCAGGCCCTACAAAGCCTGGGACCTCGAGCACCTGTGGCTTCCCCACCTCGTCTCCTGCTCCTCTGCGCTGTCTCACTCCACGCCAGCACGCAGGCCTCCAGTTTGCTTGACAGACATCCAGGCCACGCTCCTGCGTCAGGGCCTTTGCACCTGCCGGCCCAGCTGCTGTGCCCCCAGACGGCCTCGGGTCTGCACCCGGAAGTCACCTTTTGGGAAAGGGCTTTGCCAGCCACCTTGCCTGAATTGCACCAGCCCCGCAGCCTCTCCACTCTCTAGCCCACCAGGGTCCTGACTCCAGGAGAAAAGGAGAGTCACAGAGCAGGGCTGTTTGTCGGTTGTGGTCTGGCACATGGTGGGCACGCAAGTGCGTGTGCTGGATGCATGCTCGCGTGAATGGACAGATGATCGAAGGGGCCTCGGCTCCTCCTCGGAGGGCTGCCCACCCTCCCAGCTCCTTCCTGCCCCTCGTTGCGGGGGCTGGGCTCACAGGTCTTCCTCTCTCCCTTTCCATGCCGCCATGGACATGTCAGCTGCCTTTCCCCTTCACTTCCCTTCTGGAATTTTCTATTCTACCACCCCACCCACCCACCTGTCCCACGGGAAAGCCCCCAGATGTCCCTGGGCAACCACAACTCACAATTAAAACCTCTTTCTCTCTTCTTCCAGCAGATGGAAGCCTGGGGGCCCTCGGCGCCTTCCCACCCACCACCCTGCTCCGTAGCTTCAGGAAGCCTCCATTGCCATCCACACAGCCTGCGAGCGGCCCCTCCCAGACACCTGCGGGAGGGTGGGGTCCGGGCAGGTAGCCAGGCGGGCCCTGTGGGGTGCAGCGGTGCTGCTGCTGGGGCAATGAGCTGCCACTCACACAGGCGGGAATACAACCCCGGGCCTCCATGTGGGAGCCTGGAAGCTTCCAGGCGGCGTGCCTGCACGCTTTGTCGATATAATTCAGTTCAATGCGCTTAACAAGCATTTACCCAGAGCACAGTGCACAGCCCTCAGCCCCGGCCAGGCCTGCAGGGCGTCCCTTCTGTGCCGCCTCTCCCTTCTCCCCCTCCCCAGCCCCTTCCAGGGGGCTTCCCAGAGACCACCTGCACCCTCGGACCCTCGGCACACCACACTCGGCCCTGGCACCAGCTGCTACCTGCACGCTCAACCCCCAGCGCCCGCTGCCCACTGGCCTCTGCTGCAGGGAGGGGCGGAGGAGAAGGCGGCTCCCTCGGTGTTGGCTATGTCCTGCCATGTGCCAGGGGAAGGACGCCCAGGCAGGGGCACAGAGGGGGCAGAGCACAAGGACTCAGGAGGCCGCCACCGCCAGAGCCCCCCACAGCCCCACCTGCACTTAGGCAGGGAGTGGATGCAGAGCAGCCCACGGAGGGTGAGACCGGGCCGTGTGCACGCACCTCCGGGCAGCGGACCTGACGTGGGCTTTGGATGTGGGCATCCTCCTGGACGAGCCCTGGCGGGGCCTGGCTCTGAGCTGCAGGGACGCTCGCTGGCCCCCACCTGGTGCTTGCCATGTGCCAGACACCGAGCCACACCCGTTTGCATGGATGGAGATGCCCCAGCCCTCCCAAGGACCCCCCTAAGAGGGCGCTGCTGTCACCCCCAATTACAGGTGGGAAATGAAGGCACAGAGAGGTTTAATAACATGGCCAGGGTCTCACAGCTAGAGAGCAGCAGAGCGGGGCTCTACACTCTGGTACCCTACAAACGTTCGCTGTGTTGGCGAGTGAAGAAACGGGCCAAGGTCGTCACCACATGCTTCTGACAAGGCAGGGGGTGGCCAGCACCGGGCCCGGGGCCAGCCGTGCGGGGCACAGGGAGGGGTGGCCCTCTTCTTTCCAGCTGGCGCCTTGGCCTGATGACGGGCGGAGCAGAGTCCTCTGAGCATCCGTGCTCGTTCATCTGTCCATCTACTCTTTCAGCCCTCCACTCATCACACGCTAAGCGAGCATCCAAGCCTTGGGGACTCGACACGGCTCCTGCCCGCACAGATGCTTCCATCAAGCCGGCAAGACGACGTAGAGATGCAGCTTTGTAAGAAACAAAGCAGGGTGGCGAGCAAGCAGTCCCCACGGGGTCCCATGGCTGAGGAAAATGTGGTCAGGAAAGCAAGACACGTCTCCTTTTGTTCTGTCTGGGAGGCTCAGCGCTAAACCACCGGGACCGGAGAGGGGAGGCGGCGCTGGGGGGACGCTGAGCTCAGGCAGACGCCCCGTGGCCCAGGCTCAGCCCACGCCAACTCGGCTTTCCCATCCTCTCCTTGCATTTGCCCACCTCTAATTCATCTGGCTTCTCTGGGTGTCAATTCCTAAGCCATCCTAAAGCCTTTGGTGGAATGAGACGGGGATAAATAACATAAATGCCATCAGCAACAACATGCAGGACAGCCAGGTCTGCCCTCAATCCCGCGGGCATTTGCCCAAGAGACGGCCCGAGAAACTTTGGAGATTTAATTGTTCTGAGACTTGATCTTTCTATTACGGCCAGGAGTCTCCAAGGCTGAAATCGGGCCCCCAGCCACATCTCCCCTCCTCTGCCCCCCAAAGTTCTCCAAACCGAATGCAAAAAAAATGTGTGTAGGAGCGGGGGCAGCGGCGTGCCTCCGAAACCGTTGAACGGACGCGGCCAGCCTTGAAATCCCGGCCTCCAGGAGCACCGGCTTTGTGAGTCACTCTTTATCATTAAGATGAAAAGTGAAGGCGTTCATCTTATCTGTTTTGTGTGCTTTGTTCTAAAGCAGCCCCCTGCCCCCTGCATGCCACTATCTTGAATAAAAATAACCATTTGACCCTGAGTTAGAGAGCCAGGGCCTCTGTCCGCCCTTCTAGCTTTTCCAGCTACATCTGGAGAGCAGAGCAACTTTCAGGGCCATTTCCCACTTCACAGCAGATTTGTTGAAAAGGTGAAGGTTCAAAACCCGGACGGTCTTCAAAACTGATGCCCTGCTCACCCCTCCCAACGCACGGGAGGGGATCAGCCGGCAGGTGCTCCGGGGTGAGGGGCGTCAGGGACGGCCACGCAGCGGCTGCAGGGCTCGGGGATGCCCCCCACAGTCTGGGAAAAGCTCACTCTGTTGCAAATTCCTCCCCTGGACATTTTGCCATCAGGTGTCTCTCACATCAACGTGTCTTCATAGGCATAGCCACAAATACCACCACAGACAAATCAAAAGATGGAGCAAGTCTCCGCTGCCCTTGTTTCTGTCCAGCATAAAGAACCCAGCTGACTTCACACCTGACTGGTTAGTTAAGATTTAGGTGCAGCTGGTGAGTGGATACACACAGCGTGGGCTCTCCGTGCCGTGGACTATCACACAGCCGTAAAAAGGAACAGAGTTCTCATACAAGCTGCAACATGGGTGAACTTTGAAAGCGCTGTGCTGAGTGAAACAAGCCAGGCACAAGAGACCACGTATTCCATTTACGTGAGATGTCCAGAAGAGGCCAATCCAGAGCGCCGGAAAGCAGACTGGTGGTTTCTAGGGGCTGGAGGGGGAGGGCAATGGGGAGAGACTGCTTAGTGGGTGTGGGGTTGCTTTTGGCGTGTTGACAGGTTTTGGAGCTGGAGAGAGGCGGTAGTCGCACGACATCGCAAACGTACTAAATGCCACTGAGCTGCTCCCTTTAACATGGTTGATTTCATGTTATGTGAATTTCACCTCAATACAAAAACATGACTGGAGTTAGCTCAGGGCACACTGTCACCCACACATGCAGCCGTGTCTGAGCTCAAGGCTCCGTGCGAGCCCCCGTGTCGTACTCTCTTCCAGGAGACGGCGGAGAGGACCCCGGAGGCAGCGCCCTTTGATCCGCCGAGCCCAGCACGCTCTCTATCCAGCGGCACAGAAAGCCCTGGAGCATCTCCTCTCAGGCAGGGTGGGTAGGTAGACGCTGCAGCCGGGGGCTGGGGTCTCGCAGTGGCTGCTCGGGCACCCACCCGGGCTTCGTCAGGTGCATGGAGGAAATCCACGTTTTAACAGGCGACAAGGAGCACCTCCCGCTTTCCAGGTGGCCTCGGCTAACGACAGACTTGGTGGCGTTTGGGATGGCGGCTCTCCTGAGAGCCGGCACCTGGCAGCACCTCCTGGGTGCCGGGCGCTGGGCAGGGAGGAGCTCGTCCAGCTCGCACAGGCTCCCAAGAGGTCGGGACGAGCCTTTCTCACTAAGGGGAGACTCACAGGACAGGAGAGCAACCATTTCAAAGCGAACAATTCCGTGGCATTTGGTGCCTTCGCGATGTTGCGTGACCACCACCTCTACCTAGTTCCAAAACCTTGTCGTCACCCCCAAAAGAAGGCCCCGAGCTCATACCCGTCCCTCCACCCCTGGGCCCTGGAAACCACCCGTCTGCTCTGCCTCTCGGCTCCTTTCCCTGGGCATCGTGTGCTCAAGGCCACCGCGTCGCGGCCTGCTCCCGCTCCCGTGCTTCATCCCTTCCTCCGGCTGAACAACACCCCACGGTTCGATGGGCCGCGTTGCCAGTGTCCGCTCGCCAGCCGACGGCTGTTTCGGCTGTTTCCGCCTTCTGCTCCTGCGCCTGGTGCCGCTGTGAATGTGCGTGGACAAGTGTCTGGCGACTGCTCTTTACCACCCACACCCCTCAGGTGAGGACACCGAGGCCCAGGGGTGCCGGGACGCGCCCTGCTCTGGCTGCTGGGGTCACGGCAGACACAGGGCCTCGGGGACCCCCTGCCACCGCTCGGGCGGCTCTGAAGGCCCCCTGCCATGGGCACCACATCTTCCCTGGCCTCGACCTCTTGCTCCAAAGCCCCTTTCTGTCACCTGTGGTCCTTGTCCCCAGCTTAGTGCGCTTTGGAAGATAAACCTCCCAAGCGCTTCTCATTAGTGCTCCTGCGTCTCTGGGAAGCTCATTACGTGGACAGCGAAGGCTGTCACGAGCTCAGGTCTGGCTCGGCGGGCGCCAGCCCCTGTCTCTGCAGTTTAAACGATGAGCTCATCCAATCCCCCTAATGAGCCTGGGCCATGGTGTCTCATGTGGGCTCCCCACAAGCAGGCCCTCGGATGGGGGTCTGGGGGCACCAGCGATCACGAAGGGCTCCCCGGGAAGCAGGCAGAGAGGGGGGATGCCTGGAGGTCAGGGAGCCGAGCTTTCTTATCCCCCACCCAGCAGCGATGGGGGCGGCTGAGAGAGCCTTGTAGGTGCCGACTGTGGGAAGCAGAAGCACCCCAAGGAGGGCAGGTGTGGGGGGACTTGGCGATGGTAGCACGGGGTCCAGAGGACTGGGCCAGGGGTCCTCATTTCCTAGCTGGTGAGGATGAAGCACAGATGATAGCACTCTGTCAAGGGCAGCCGGCTGCTGAGCGGCCGAGCTGGGCTGGGGGCGGCGGGCAGGTGGCCGGTGGGGTTTTGGAAGCCAGGGGTTCCGAGGGCAACCCCCAAATTCAAAACACGCTGTTTCGCAAGATGACACAGGTTTTTGAAAAGCGATGTGACGTAAAAAGAAACAATGTTCGGGTCCGTATGTCAGCAGGGATGAACCCTGGAGACCTCCCGGTGAGTGAAATAAGCCAGACACAGCATAAATGTAGGGTGATCTCACCAATGTGAAATCATGAGAACAAGAAAATCCATCGAGCTGGAAACTAGAATACAGCTTACCAGGGGCCGGGAGGGGGCAGGGGGCAGGCAGTTAATGCTCAGAATTTCTATCTGGGACTACGGAAAAGGTTTGGTAATGGATGGTGGTGAACGGAGTGAACAGCACTGAATTGTATATTTGAATGTGGTTAAAAGGGGAAATTTTAGGTTGTAGATATGTTATGAGAATAAAATTTTTTCAATGAAACCATGGGACTGTACAACACAAACAGGGGACCTCACGTAAATCACGGACTATGGGTTGACAGTACAATTATAATAATGTTCTTTCACCAATTGTAACAAATGTGCCACAGTAATGCTAAGTGTTGATAATAGAGGGGGAGGTATGTGGGGACGCGGTATTTTCTACACGCTTGTGCTGTAAGCCTACAACTTCTGTAATTAAAAAGAAATTATATTTAAAAGAAAAAAGAAGAAGCGACGTGAGCTGCGCAGTTACCGTGGGTATGACAAGGAGGTCCCGGCTGGCTCGCTGGCACCGCGGCACTGCCGGAAGCCGCCTTCCCTGCTGCGGGGGCCGCTTTGCCATCACCTGGCGCTGACAGCTGGGTCCCCCCTCGCTGGGGCTCTCACCCGAGCACGCGCCCGGGGCCCGCGGCCAAGCAGGACGGTGCGAGTTCCGTGTGAGAGTGCCTGTGGCTCGGCCCCCTAAGGGCCGCTTTTCCAGGACTGAGCTCGTGGAAGGCGCATGCTGGGGCCCCGCCCGCCCCCTGGCCCCGGGCGCAGGGCTTTAGCTGCCCAGGGTGGCGTTTCTCTCTTCCCTTGGGCTGTGGGAAGCTGGGAACGTGCAGAAGAGCTTTGCAGTCTCCAGCGGCCTAGTTTGTTTTTCTAAATAGCTTTATTAAGATATGATTTGCATACCATAAAACCACCGGTTCCAAGTGTGTGCGGAAACAAAGGTTAGTATATTTACCGAGTTGTGCAGCCATCGCCACAGTCTAATCTTAGAGCGTTTCCATCGCCCCAGACAGGAACCCCGGGCCCTCCTGATTTTTTTTCTGTTCTCTCCCCGCTCTGAGTATAAGGCACCCTGTTGAGCACTCACCCCTGCCAGGCCTGATCCCAGGGCTTTCCAAGTACCCCTTCACCGACTTGGGCCAGTCCCATCATGTGCCCACGTTGCAGCTGAGGAAGTGGGGGAGGAGCATGGCTGGGTCACTTGCTGCAGGGGTTCAACGGGGGCCCCCAAAGTGATGCCCACCTCTGAATCCTCAGAAACTGAATGCAGCCTCATTTGGAAAAAGGGTCTTTGCAGATGGGATCAAGTGAAGACTCCTGGATCTCCCAAGGTGGGCCCTAAATCCAATGACAGGTGTCCTAAGAGACACACAGAGGAGAGACTCGGAGAAGAAGGCCAGGAGAAGGCAGAGGCTGGGGCGAGGCAGCCAAGGAGCCCGGAGTGCCGGGAGCAGCAGAGGCGAGCCTCTGGAGGATGCACGGCTCCACCGACACCTCCACTGTGGGCTTCTGGCCTCCAGAACTGGGAGAGAAGCAGCTTCTACCTTTGAAGCGGCCAAGTTGACGGTAACTTGCTCCAGCAGCCCTGGGAAGCCAGTGCCTCTGCCCAAGGTTGCACAGTTGAAACTGGGAGAATCAGGATTTGAACCTGGGCAAAACCCTGAGCCGGAGGGCTTAGCCACTCTGTCCAGGTGGAGGTGAGATGGACGAGGGGGTGGAGGTGGAGGGAGAGAGCGGCTGCCCGGAATGGCTCTGCGCTCTCTGGTTGGTAAGCCCGGGAGGACTGTGACCATCTCTGCGAGAGCCAGGAAGGGGGGCTCGATGCTGCTTCCAAGTGGAAAGCCTGAGGTCCCATCGGAGCTTGCGTGCCTGCATGCCTGGCGTCCCTTCTCCACGCCCTCCGATCTGAAGACGCCTCGGTGGCTCAGGGACTCCCTGAGCTCTGGACCACACTTGCCCTTCAGGCTGATCCTCAGTCCCGACCGTGGGCCCCAGGGTAAAGCTCCCAGCTCATGAGCCCACAAATGTCCCCTGTAGCTGTCGGCCCCAAAACCCTGGGGACTTCCAGGTTTTTCTCTGGCTAATACCAAAGAATTGAGGGACAATCCAGCTGTTACACAAAGTCCCTGACAACTGCCTTTGATTTTATTCTTGCCCCTGCTGTGTTCCAGAAAGGCTTTAAAGGGGTTCATGAAGTAACACCCCACACAGCAAGTTAACTTAAGGCGAGGAAGCTGAGATAGCGGAAACTGGTGGCAGGCGTAAGAGCAGGGGTGAGAGGCCAGTGTGACGCTGTGCAGACCCATCATGGGCAGGTGCAGTAGGGCACCGAGCTTCCCAGCAGTCAGAGGGAAGAGGGTGCCACGGGCAGGGTGAGACACAAGCAGAATGAGGGCCTGGGGGGCTGAGTCTCAGAGCAAGCCTTGAGACAGGACAATGGGGTATGGTCAAAACACCGTTTGGCAGGAAAACTTGAGAAGGGAAGGAATGCCCATGCCTGGACCCCCTGTCTCTGTTGTACTGGCTGCATGAGAAGGACATAGGGGCATGCTCAGGCTGCCACGAAGGCCTGTTTCTCTCGTTTGTGCCTTTGATGGCCTTCGGGCTTCGGGCTGCAGTGGGGTCCCATCTATGCTCCCCAAACCTGGAGGCTTCACTCCATGGGTAATGGGGCTGAGTGGGCAACCAGTACCTGCTGAGCGCCACTGGCCCCCACACTGGCTGCATGGGTTTTGGGGAGGGGTTTACAGGCAGATGGATGTTGACCCATGGCTCACAATAGACTGAGCAAGGGTCAACAGAGATCCCCCAAGGACACGGGCGTCCCCCTCTCGCCCCGAGTCAGGCCGCCAGAGGGTAGCTGGTGCAGGGATATGACCTTTTCCCCCAGAAAACATTTTGTTTCTTCATTAGGAGATAATTTAGACACTTCTGAGACATTCATTTTTTTCAGCTACCCTTGGTACTCCCCCAGGGCAGGGTTTCTTTGCCAGCTCAGGGTGGTGGGGGCTGTCCAGTGCCTTGTAGGAGGTCGAGCAGCGCCCCCAGCCTCTAGGCACCCTCCTCCCCGGTTCTGACAACCGAAAACGCTTCTAGACATCACCAAATTCCCCCTCACCCCTGGGTGACACTCACCCCAGGAACGTCTGCCTTCAGGTTCAGAGACAGGAAGAATCTGCAAAAAAAGAAAAAAACAGAAAAGAAAGAAGTTAATGCTTGCCTTTGGAGTTTCACGCTAGGCTTCTTGGGTTTATATGCAGAAGTGGGGGACTCGGGGGCAGTGAGCAGAGCATGGATACTGGGGGGCTTTAAGACATGGGCCAGGGGCCGGTGTGCCGCAGCAGCTGCTTGCTCGGCCGACCCCGCAGAAGCCATCCGTCCTTGGAGAGCAGGAGTGTGTGGGAAACAGCCCTGAGCCCTCGGAGACCGAGGAGCCTGGACGCCCAGGACGGCCAAAGGCCCGAGTCCAGTCCTTCCCGCCCGCCTGGGTGTGCGCTCGAGGCTCGCCCCGCTGCCCCGGGCCCGCGCGCTCCACTGCCGAGCGTGACCATGGTATTTTTAGCCTGGAAATATTTGCAGGATGGGAGTTGCCCGACACCTACGTGGACCATAAAGTAATTTCCACCCAGTGGCCGCGGAACGCCTGGCGCAGGGCGCCCTGTGCGCGCTCCAAGACCAACAGGGCCCCGCGCCCGCCCACCCGGGACAAGGAGGCTGCTGTGCGCGGCCGTCGGAAGCGGACGGGGCGGGCCGCCGCGGGCCCCTTTCCCGGTGGAGCTTGAGAAAGGCCGTCTGTCTGTCTGTGGGGGCTGTGGTGATCACGGCGGGACTTCAGAGGCCCTGGTTTCTAAAACAAACGAGCCGGCAGGCTCCGTGGCCTCACACAGGGCCGGGCAGTGTGCTGCCCGCGTTAGAGATGAGCACTCCGGAGCTGCAGAGGGCAAGGTGGGGTCTACGGGGACCCCAGAACTCGGGCCCAGCAATCCCGACACAGCCCGGCCCTCTGCCCGCCCCAGCTCTGACCCTTCGCTCGGGCATCCCGTTTCCTTGTCTCTGGATCGATGTCTACGGGTATTGCCGCCGCGCAGAGAGGATGGGAGCCCTGCTCAGCGCAGAGCTGGGGGGGAGCGGGAGTGGGTGGCTGGGGCTGGGGGAGCAGGTGGACACGGCCCGTGGAGGCCCCAGGGACAGCTGGCCACTCAGGCGGGTGTCTGGGGAGGGTCGGCTGCCGCACTCCCAGGCAGGGCGATCCTGAAGGCAGGGATAGATGAAGGACTGGCTGTCCCCCTCCGCAGTGGGCTTCCATCCGGCTGCCCCATGGACTGGCCTGTGTGCCCTCGAGCAAGTCCCTCAACTTTGCTGAGCTTCTTCCCCACTGGACAAATGGGGATAGGACTACAATTTAGTGTGGTCATAAGACACAATGAAACGGTGAACGTAAAGCCCTGGACACAGCACCTGGAAGAGGGCAGGAGAGCAGTAAGTGTCCACTGGTGGACGTGAGCGGCCAAGGAGAGATCCAACAGCAAGGTGAGAGCCTGCCGTCGGGTTGACCAGAAGGCCGACTGGAGTCTGCATGGGTTATCAACACAAGAAGAGCAAACACAGCCCACCAGGGAGGGACGGGGGGCTGTGCCTGGGGACCAGGATCAGGGGTGGATTCTCTGAAGCCCAGTGGACAGCCGAGGGCTGACCTGGCTGCTCCTGTCCCATTTGGCTGCACCCCCGGGAGGCCCTCTTCTGATGCCACCTGGTGGGTTTTGAGCCACCCGAGGGACAAAAGTAGCCAGGGCACTGTGCCTGTGTCCTACCTGGAGCCCAGGTGTGCAAGAGCTGGAGGGTGGGCGGTGCCAACTGGAAGGCAGGGTCAGTCTTGATTCCACGAAACACCCCCTGCACTGAGCCCGGCTGAAGGACTGAACATCCAGAAGCCGCAGGAGATGCGGAGGGCAGGCGGCCTGTCGAGCGGATGTCAGCAGTCCAGGCCTCAACCCAGTGTGCTCCCACCTGCCTGGGTCAGGTCTGTCTAGAGGGCCAGGACGGAGACCCTGGGGCATCCGAGGTCCAGCTTTCAGTCAGGCTCTAGCACTCAGCTACCCACAAAGCCCCGGCACGTACCCTGGGGGAGGTGAGGAGGGGACTTCACAACATTATGTGCAGACTCAACGGCGGCGTGGCTAACCTGGCTAGCCTGGCCTTCCGGGATTCCCAGGGGAGCAGAGGGAGGACCGGATGTGAACGTCAAGGGCAGGTCTGTGTCACTGCGCAGACTGGCTCTTTCCCCTCTTATCCAAACTGGGGGCCAAGAGAGGTCTGGGCTTGACACGTGTGGTGTCCAGCGGAAGTCCGATCCCTTCCTCCGCCCATGCAGCCTGCTCGCTGATGGGAAGGCTGTGGGCATCCGACAGGCTACGGAACCCAGTTAGCAGTAAATGAATCAGTCATTTGATACATTAGAAGTGCTTGGGGAAAAATAAAGCAGAAAAGGGGATAGGAGAGGAGGGGAGGGTGGCACAGAAAGTCTTGCAGGAAAGGTCGATTCCAGCAAGACCCTAAGGAGAAGGAGTGAGCCGCGCAGTGTTCTGGGGCCAGGAGGCTCGGGCAGAGGGGGCAGCCATGCAAAGGGCCGAGGCAGGAGTGGCCCGTGTGAGAGCAAGAGTGAGGGGGCAGGAGCAAGGAGAGCATGGGGAGAGAAGGGGTGGCCAGGCAACAGTGGGGAGCAGGGGGCACCCAGCCTTTGGGCCACGGGGGCTGCTGGGCTGCGCGGGAAGTGCAAGGGACAGAGGCGAAGTGGGGAGCGTGGCCTAGAGTTGCCGGCACCATCCAGGCCGGAGATGATGGAGGCTCAGGCCGTGCCGGTGGCAATGGGGAGGGGAAGACACGTCTGGGTGCTAGCTGCAGTTTGAAAATAAAACCAGCAAGACTTGCCATTGGCTTGGATGTGGGATGTGAGAGCTTGGAGGTGGTGCCCGCTCCGTGGACCCGTGAAGGTGGCGAGGGGGTGGCGGGAAACATGGCAGTTCCACCAACCTGGGCAATGGTGGCTCTCATGGCTGGAGGTCACGCCTGCCCTGGAAGGAATGGCCAGGCTGGGGAGAAGGGCGAAGGCCCAGAGCTGCAGTGAGGAAGGACAGGTCCAGGGGCCACCCGGGGTACAGCCCAGGAGCCCAGGCTTCTGGAACTAGTAGAAACATGGGAAGAAGATATTTGGAAACCACACATCTGGTAAGGGTATGATATCCAAAAATTATAAAGAAATCCTACCAATCAACAACAAAAAGACAAACAACCCAATTTAAAAATAGTCAAAAGACTTGAGTAGACATTTCTGCAAAGAAGAAATATGAATGGCTAAAAAGCACATGAAAAAATGCTCAACATCATTAGCCATCAGGGATTATGCTAATCAAAACCACAACGAGATACCATTTCACACTCACAACAATGTGTACTATTTAAAAAAACGGAAAGTGACAAGTGTGGAGAGGATGTGGAGAAATAGGAGCACTCATTCATTGCTGGTGGGAATGTAAAATGTTGCAGCCGCTGTGGAAGACAGTTTGGTGGTTCCTCAGAAAGCTAAGTATAGAATTATTGTATGACCAGGTAATCCCACTTCTAGCTATATGCCCAAAAGGGACTCGAACAGATATTTGCACACTGATAGCAATGTTATTCATAATTACCAAAAGATGGAAGCAACCCAGGTGTCTATCAACCAAAAAATGGGTAAACAAAATGTGTTCTACACATAGAATGGAATAGTAGTCAGCCATAAAAAAGGAATGACGTTCTACTGTGAGCTGCAACATGGATGAACCTGAAGACATCACATTGCATGAAATAAACCAGACACAAAAGGACAAATATATGATCTCACTGATGCGAGATAATTGGAACAAGCAAATTCACAGAGTCATAAACTAGAATACTGGTCACCAGGGGCCAGGATGGGGCAGGGAATGGGGAGCTAAGCCTTACAACAGCAAGTTTCTGTTTGGGTTGATGGAAAAGTCTTGGTAATGGATGGTGGTGATGATAGCGCAACATTGTGAATGTAACTAACAGCACTGAATTGACTCAAAACAACAATCCCACAGCAATTCCTTTTTTCTATGGGCTACATTCAGAGAAACCATTTAAAGGAATTCATCTGAAATATGAGAAAACCATTAGGTACAATGATACCCATGACAGAACTGCTTGTACTGGGAAGCGGGTGTGGCTCAGTGGATAGAGCCCCCGTTTACCATATGGGAGGCCCGGGTTCGCGTCCCGAGGCCTCCTTGTGAGGGCAGGCCGGCTCGCGCCGCGCCGTGGGCTGATGCGGCAGGACCTCACAGCAAGGGGGAGATAAGCAGACACAGAGAAGACACGCAGCGAATGGACACAGCAGCACAAGCAGCAAGGGGGGGATAAATAAAATAAATAAATCTTTAAAAAAATGAAAAAAAAAAAAAAAGAACTGCTTCTACTAATCAAAAGTAAAATTTTCAGCCCTAAATGTCTCCACGTAAAAAGTTCTCAGCCAAGTGTGTTAAAAACCACCCAAGGAACTACTATGTAGCAGTTGATAATTGGCCTGTTTTGAATTTACACAGACACAGGAAAATACTTCTACAGCAAGTACCAAGATTGCAGAAAAGCATGATCACTGGCAGGTAAAACAAAACCAAAAGAAAGTGAGCAGAAAAAAGACTGGAAGGAAATGCAGCTCTAGGTCAATGTCTGCTTTCTGTGCAGAGGACTCCGGAGACTTTTTTCTTCATCCTTTTCAGCCTTTTCCAAATTCCCTTTTAAGGGCACGTATTCCTTTCCGAAGGAAAACTGACAGGTGTTCCCACTGCTCAAAGCCCACCTTCAAGGCAAGCCTCCTTGCAGGACAGCCTCAGCCCCTGCCGCAGGGGCCCCGAGAACGTGGGGCGGGAGCAGCTGTCCAGGTGCCCCGAGGTGCCTCCCCAGGACTGGGCACACACCGTGGGAGCCAGGAGGCCCTGACACCCATCGTCCCTGCCCTGGGGGAGCCTAGGATGCCCGGGGGCAACCAGCGGGACCACGTGTGCTGCCACCCCCGAGGCCATGGCGAGGGTTTGAACCTGATGGAGGTCCGGGGGCGCCCCCTGCTCGGCCCTCACCTGGGTCACCTGCTGGGCGAGGGTTGGCGTCAGTTACCGGCCAAGGCCTCTGGGTGGCTCCGTCTGCCCTCGGCTGGGAGCCTGTGCCTGCCGGGCCGTGGGCCCCTCCTGGCTGCTCCTGGGAACGTCCTAGTCCGTCCCAAGCCGGCCGCTGGGCATCTGGTGCAACTGGGCCGGAGGGTCACCACGCCCCCTCCCTGGCCTCCTCGCCTCATTCTGACTCATGGTTGCCGGGGGGCAGCTAAAGACCCCGCTGTGCCCCAAAGCCGTGCATGTTGGTCTCACTTGTGCGGAGAAGGTTGAAGAACTGGGCCGTGTGGGCAGAGTTGGGGGACGTCCTGCAGAAGGTGGCGTGTGGAGGCGGCAGGGTGGGCTCCTCTCTCCCTCCCGCTCTTCCTCCCTCCCCATCCTCCCACACAACAGACTGGCAGGGGCGCCCCCCAGCCAGGGCGGCCAGGGCTTGGGCGCTGTGACGCCAAGGGAGCCGTTTGGCCGAGCTGCCCCGCGGCGATGGGGTTTATCGCCCAGGCCCCCGGTCTGGATTTTGTCTGCGGCAGCTGTCTCTGCTCACTCCCTGGAGGGCTGAGAACATCCAGCCACCTGGCCCGGCTTGCTGGGAACCGACGTCAGGGGCAGTAACTGGAAGGCGGTGGGGGGGCCGCCGCGGAGGCCTGGCAGGAGCCCCTGGAGCCCCTTCCTGCTCCCAAAAATTGCCAAACTCCAGGATTGGTGGGACAAAGGCCTCCGAGGTCATGTCTCATCAGCAGGTAATGGCTGGTTCCTCCAGGTTCACTCTCACCCCGAGAATCCCCCCGCACCAGCCCCAGTGGTGTCCATGGGGCCCTCTCCTGGGCCTCTGTCCCCACCAGGGCCGGCACAGGGACAGGCGAGTCGGAGGAAATCATCCAATTTATTGTCATCTTAATGCCTCCGCAATGAGGTGTGAAATTCTATGTTTCCAAAAATTTGTTATCAGACACGCTCCTGCCCTCCTGAGCAGGCCGCACTGAGGAGGTTCGGGGGGAAACGCCGTGATTGCTGTGACATGAGTTATGACATGCTTGCAACTCCATGGCTGAGAGAGCTCGGCCCGGGAGGAATTTATCACTCCGGAGAGAGCCTTCAACAGGCTTCATTAGGCTGAAGACGATAATGACTATCTCCCCTCACCTGTTTTCATTAGTACAGCTCCCTTCTTATCTTTTGGCCACATGTACCATTCTTTTAAGAAATACATACATCCGGGGGTGAAACAGGGCGAAGGTCAGAGAGAGCAGGGCGCCCTCCTCCCCCTCTTCCTGCCCCCACATCCGCTCAGCTGGGAGGGTCCGCCGGCAGGGGGCGCAGTGGGCGCGCCGGCAGCGGGGGTGGCGGCCACCGCCGGGCAGTTGTCCTGCCCTCCAGGGGGACGCACGGGGCCAGGGCGGTGGAGGCCAGAGGTGCGGGGTGGGCGAGTGGGGTCTCTGGAGAGCTCCCCGTCCCTCACCCCTGCTTGGGCATTAGCCGAGCGCAGGCCTTCGGACCTCCCCCAAATGGAGAGCAGGCCATAGGAGCAAACGCCCACACGGAGGGGCCCTGGGGGGTGGTGACGGACACGAAGCGCAGGCAACGTCCCCGAGCTCCCTTCTCCAGGTCCCAGGCCCCAGCCCATGTGTCTGCCTCACCTCTCACCCAGACCCCAGGAGGGGCCCAGCTCCCTGCCTCCCCCGTGGCAGCCCCAGTGACTGCACAAACTTTCTAAAGCTCTGACCTTGACTTCCCCTTTCTCAGAAACTGTGCCCCTCCCCAACATGGCCGGTGGTCCGGCATGCGAGACCCCGGGCCGGGCAGCTCCTCCGGCCTTCAGCCTCAGGGACAGCTGCTCCCCTCACTCTGCTGCGTCTCTGACTGGGCTCCCAAAATAGCCGGGCACTCCGGCACCCTGGCCTTCCCTGGCTTGGGCTCGTCCGCTGTCGGGAAGGCCGCCCCTCCCCTCGTCTGGCAAACTCCCTTGTACACTACAAGGCCCCTCCCCAAGGTCACCTCCGCGGGAAGGTCTTCCGGAGGCGGCAGGGCCTGCTGGGGACCTCCGTGCTCGCGGCTTGGCTGTGGGCAGAGGACCCCGGGCCGACCGGCCCTGGGCGCCCCAGCCAGCTGCACTAGGGCCTCGTCAGACAAGCCCCCTGATCTCCATGCTCTGCCCTGCTGCCCACCAGCGGCCACCAGCTCGCCGGGCACCTGAGGTGGACCTGGCGGGCCCTGGAGTCTGGCTGAACATCTTTCTCCTCTCCCAGGGCAGGACCCTGAGGCTCCCAGAGGGGCCAGCGGCTGGGGCCAGGCCCCTCTGTCCTCCTGCCCTCTTTCCCCTAACACTGCCCCCGCTCTCCCGAATCCCAGCTTCCAGATCTGTGCATGCCCCAGCGTCGGGAAGCTCACTCCCCTGGCTTTGAGCTGAAACCTCGCTCCTGGACTCTGGGCCCAGCTCAGCCGCTCCAGGGCCCCGGGGGAGAAGTCTCCGAGACTTGGGGTCACAGGCAGAGGCCCCCTTCCTCACAGGCCTGTGCGGAAAGCATGGGCCTGGTGCTCTCTGAGCTGCCTCCCGGCCAGGCCCCAGGAAGGCTTGTGCTTGACAAGTGACAGGGCTGAGGAAGGGCCCTCAGGGGGACTCGTGGGCTCGGCTGCAGCAGCCAGGGTAGGAAGGGGGCGTGGGAAGGGCAGGGAGTGAGCTGCTGACCACTTTAGCAACAAACAGCAGGAGGGAAACAGGCAACGGGACCAAAACGGCCTTTGAGTTTTGTCATAACCACCGCCACTGCACAGAGAGGGAAACTGAGGCTGGGCTGGGGGTGCAGCGACAGGCCCGGCACCCTTCTGGCTGGAGCACTGGGCTCCCCACCCGGAGGCCCCTGCCCCTGGGCGGCAGGGCCATGTGAAGGGACGGAAGGCCCACAGCCGGCTCTGGGTGGCTCCGCTGGGCCCTCGGCGCCCTTGCTGGGCAGACACGGTCTTCAGACTTGCTAATTAGTCAGTGACTACACACCCGAGAACTGTGCCTGTCTTGATTACACGGTCCGCTCTCCAGCACTCAGTTTCACCTCTTTCCCGGCAATGCTCAAAGAGAAAACAGCCAGCAGCCTGCCTTCTCTCAAGGAAGAGTCCCCCGCAGATGTTTTCACAAAACCAGGGCCAGGAACATATGAACAAATGCCACGATTCATGTTTGCAAACCCCTCCCTGCCAGCTTCTGTCTTGACAGGCGAAGGGGAATGGGGGGGCGGGGGAGTGCAGGCAGATGTGGGAAACTCGAGATGGTGTCCCTATCACAGGCAGAGCTAAGCGTGGAGAAGCAGGGGAGCCCCGTGACAATCGGGGGCTCCGGAATGCCCGTCGGCCCATCGTCGCCCAGCCTCCCCTGAGCAGGTGGCCTGGCTCCCGGGACCGCCCAGTGGGGAGGCTCAATTACCCTAAAGGTCGGTCGTGGGCACATTCCTAATTCTCGTATCAACGACAACTAGCCCGAGTGGTGAAAACCCGGCTCCTTGGGTTCTGCTCCCTGGACTCTCCCTCCAGACCCCGGGCTCCAGACCCCGGGCCCCAGCCCCCACGGCCTCTCCAGAGCCCCTGAGAGGGGACCACAGGGGCAGGGGTCCTGAGCCCCACCTTCCAGGGGCAGGCACTGAGGTTGGGTGACAGTTTAGGGCGTCCATTCAAAGCCACCTGTGGGCAGCGGTGGGTGGGCCTGGGCCCAGGTTTTCTTTCGGAACCCAAGCTGGGCTTGGGCGTGGGTGGGGGAAGGGGCGGCTGTATACGGTGGGTGAGCACCTCCTCTGGCTCCCCATAAAGCCAACCCTGCCCCAGGAGGCCTGGCCATCCCCGGCCTTTGGGGGGATGTCTTTCTGACATTTATTGAGCACCTACTGTTTGCCTCTGTGGGCTCGTCTGCATCTGGCTGAGAGGTGCTTCCCCACAGACACCCCCAAGGAGGCTTGGGTGAAGGAGAACCCACGTGTCCCCCCACCATGCATCACCGGGGCAGGGTGGTGGGGCAGGGAGGAGGGGGCTTTGTGCCCAGGAGGCCCAGAAGAGGCAACAGGGAGCCGGGGAGTCGGGGGCAGGCAGGAGAAGACCTGAAGAAGGAAGTTCCAGGGCTGAGCGGCCAGATCTGCCGGGGGCCACCCTAGGGGCGAGGAGCAAGCTAGGAGAAAAGACAGAGCAGACAGAGGGGCAGAGAGTGAGCAGGCACCCACGAGGACGGGCCTCTGGCCAAGGAGTCGGAGAAGAGGGAGAGAGAGACTCTGGGGCCTCTCGGGGCCAGAGAGAGGACAGAGCGAAGCGGCGTGGGCGAGCAGGGGTCGCGGGGAAGCAGAGGCACCGAGGAAGGGCCTCCGGCGTCAGTCACTGGGGGGCCACCCCCGCCCCACAGGCCCTGCACACAGGAGAAAGGCAAACCCCGGGGCAGGGGGCTTCTCGGAGGAGGCGGTTCTGCGATGGGGCCAGGGTGGCTGTCGTGGGCCTGCCTGCTGCAGAGCCTCCGTGGCCTTCGATTTCCTGCCTCGGTTTCCCCGGCTCGGCGTTCCCTGGAAGGGCCCTGGCCGGGACGGAACAAGGCGCGGAGAGTTTCTCCCTGCGACCTCAGAGTGGTGCTTTAATTGGGCAAGTCCTCGAATCATTGTTTACTGCTCCCCACACGCAGAGGGTTTGTTAAAAGCCGGCCAAGCTAAAAATACCGGCGGCAGGGATGTGCGGGGGGCGCCGAGCCAGGCGAGCGAGCGACCGCGGGGAGGAAGCGGCTCCTCCTGGGGGAATCCCTGCCCACGTCCTGTCCCCCGCCCAGCTGGCAGGCCCCGCGGCCGCGCGGGGGGTGGCGGGGTGCCGCTCACAGCTGCACCGGCCTGCTCGGCTCCACCAAGGCCAGGCCACGCTGGGTGCGAGAGGTGCAGCCCCCGCCCCACCCCTTGGAGGGCTTCCAGTTGATGGGCTGGGGGTGGGGGTGGACAGACAATCAGCCACCCGTCTGGTGGAGCACCCTGAGAACCAGGGCAAGGTGCTAGGTGGGGCAGCCTCCCTGACTGCACAGATCCAGGGGACCCCCCAGAAGCAGGGGGGATGGGCTTGCCTGTGGGGGTGCAGCTGGGGGCAGGTGTTTCAGGGAAGCCGCAGCACATGCAAAGGGGCATGGCGGTGGGAGTCCGTGGGCATATTCTGGGGGTGTCATGTTCACTGAGAGGTCACCCAGACTTCGGAGACCAGGTGAGGCTTCGGCCTTCACGCTCCAGGCAGTAGGGAGCCAGTGAAGGTGTC
>JAQZBX010031712.1:0-26200 GCA_029593785.1 Cabassous unicinctus
GAAATCATTGTCTAGGATTACTAGTGCTACTCTCGTGATTGAACTCCAGCTGCTAATTGAGCCTTCGGTTTAAAGTACACAGGCCTCAGCAATTCAAAGATTATTAAATTACACCTTCTTGTGGGAACGGACTTTAATTCGTTTGAGCAGTGAGTAGTGACGATCTTTGTGGAAACAGGGAGGCTGGATATTCTGTTACAGCTTTTGCTACTGAGGAGCTCTTACGGGGTTTCTCTCCTTCCCAAGAGCTTAGGTTTTACTAACATGTCATCCCATATGAAGTTTAAGAAAGGCAGAGATCTCTTGTGTCACTTAACTATTATTCCAAGTTTTGTTTTTTTTAAGGCAGTGCCAGGGATTGAACCAATGAGCTATACCCTCTCCGCTATTCCAAGTTTTGTGTTGATCTCTGATTGAGTAAACATTATATGATAACTGTGAATCAAAAGGCAAGCTTTGGTATGTAACTTAATTACTTTTATTTTACCCTCAAAACAACCTGTAACATGATTGGTTATGTCTCCATTTTACAGATGAGCATATTGGGGCTCAGAAAAGCGACTTGTCAAAAGTCACATAATTAAGTAGAATTGCTGAGACTGGCCTTTCTGGCTCCAGCCGTGTTTTTTCCCACTGTGTCTTGGCTATTCTGATCTTTCACATATGTCATTGTCAGAGTGTAGTTTAGAGTCTTTTTTAATTTTATTTTAGGAGGTACCAGGGATTGAACCCAGGACCTTGTACATGGGAAGCAGGTGCTCAACACTGAGCTACATCGGCTCCCCAGTGAGAGTTATTTTTTTTTTGTTCGTTTGTTTTGTTTTTAGGAGGTAACAGAGGTTGAACCTGGGACCTTGTACGTGGGAAGCACGCGCTCAACCACTTGAGCTATACCCGCTTCCCTAGAGTCATTTTGATTTACCTTTCCAGGCTGAGAGAATAAAGACTGGATGTTCATGAAACAAGAGATTATTCTTTGATTCAATAAGTTCATTGCATACCTGCTGGGTACTAAGCATTATTTTAGGCAACTGAGTGGTTAGAAAGGATATAGATAGTCCCTTAAATGGAGCTCACATTTTAGTTGGAAGGAGGTAGTCAAATAAAGCAAAAAGAATTAACAAGATAGCGTAGGTGATTTGCAGGACATGTCCCAGGATTGGTGTTTAGAGCATGACTTGGGGGTAAAGGAGAACATCTTCAGATAGTGCCTTAGTTTTCCAGGCTGCTGTGACAAATGCCACACAATGACTTGGCTTTAACAATGGGAATTTATTGGTTCATGGTTTTAAGGCTAGGCGATGCTTTCTCCCCAAAGTCTGTAACGTTCTGGTGCTGGCTGCCAGTGATCCTAGGAGTTCCTTGGCTTATATCCCTCCCTCACATCAAACGGAGATGTCCTTTCCTTTCTCTTCTGGTTTCATTGCCTTCTGACTTCCAACTCTTCCCTGTCTGAATGTCTTCTGTTTACAAAGGCCTCCAGTAATCTGGACTGAGGCCCACCCTCCACTAGTCAGGCCACACGTTAACTGAAACAGTGCGTTCAAGGGGTCCTGTTTGCAATGGGTTCACACGTAGGAGAATGCAGATTAAAATGAAGAATGTCTTCATCGGGGCACATAATTCAATCTTCTACAGATAGAGTGGTCAGGAGGGTCTTCTATGAAGCCTGATGATGAGACAGGGCCAGGGGAGGAGCACGCTTGGCAGAGGAATAGCCGGCGCACGTCCCCTGAGGTGGTGCCCTTGAGGGATTCCGAGCAGGTGGCGTGTTGGAGCTTGGTGGCAAGAGGTGCTGGATGAGGTCAAGAAGCATGGGCCTCGTAGGACATAGAATGAGGCAGGGTGGCTCAAAATGCGGCGTGACTCCGCCAGAGGGAACTGCCCTTGACTGAGATGGCGAAGATGGGGAGAAATGGATCATGTCCCTTGGCATGGTCGCTCTGGTTCAATGTCCAGACTTCATCTGAAATGATGCAGACTCTCCTGTTGGTTTCAGAAACCATCATGTTTGGAGAGGCTGATTCTTTACTCTCAAAACTCGCAAGTTTTGTGGCCTGGGATGCAACTGTGCTATTTGACAATGAAAATGTTATCTAAGTGAACTGAGTAATTGAATAGCAGACTATATGCTTGAAAACTATATAGTTTAAATGTTTTTTCTTTTATTTATCATAAATTAATTAAACACTTTTAAACACAGTAACTGAGGTGTAGGTTACATTAAGTATATTTTCTTGGTATAAAAGATAAAGAATACTTTAATCAGTTGTTTGATCTTATATATGGTCTTCATAAATTCCTTCTTTCCAGTCTTCTTTTAGGAGCATTGTGCCAATTTTGAAATCACAGCTCAAAAGATAAATGTCTTCACTCTCATTTGGTATTTGAAGAGGCGTCAAATATTTTACATTTGGATCTGCGAATGCGTATCATATGTTCATTGTCATTTATGGAAAGACTATGCTCAAGTGAAGGAAATAGGTGGGCCCCTTGGAGTCTGTCTCTTACTCTTTCTCTCAGTGGCCACCCACCAGTTTTACCACCTCACCCATCTCAGTGTGGCTTCTTTCTTCCCACATAAGATCCCTGACCTCGAAGGGAGCAATTGTGGTTTAACATACGGCGTAAATTGGTCTGCTTCATATGACAACTTTATACTAATATTTTTATTATTTTGATATTTGAGAGAGAACTTAAGATGTGGGAGAAAAGGTGTAACATAATATTGCAGTTCTTGTGCCAGCCACGGTTTAATTTTAGGGCAAAATCAATGACTTTAGAAATGGTGAAGTATTTATAGTACTGAAAGCTTTGTGTTGGCAATTTGTTTCAAAGAAAGCCATGCTTATTATTCTGTCATTGACATGCACCCCACCCTCAAGCTGTTAAAGACACTTTCCCCCCTGAGCAAGGGGACTGGAGAGAAGCAGGCCCAGGAATTTTTGTGTTTGCTTCTAATGTTTTATTTCTAAGTGAATTGAGACCATATGGTCACATAAATGCAAAGCGAGGTGGTTCAGGGATTTAATCTTGTGGCCTTGAATTGTTTCTAGTTTTGCCTGCAATTAGTGGGAAATAATGCAGAGAACAATGTCAGCTCGCACAGACCTATTGAGGAAAAGGCCCTCGAGGTGTTGCAGTGTGTCCGGAGAGAAGTGGCAGCGTTGGTCTCCGTGGAGATGACTAATCAGCCGGCACTCAGCCCTTTTCCTTTGTAATTTGACAACATTTATTTGTTGTGACACTTATTTCAGTGTCAGTTTTCCCTGCCAACACGCCCCTGCCCTAACCCTCTTTCCCCTGCATCTGTGTTCATCCCATCACTGATAAAACGTGCTGCAGGCTAGCAATGCTAAGTGATGGCTCTGGGATTTGCTATATGCAACTGGCTGACTCTTAGTTCGCATTATGAATAGAATTGTCTTCCACATATTTCCTTGAGGGAATGGTTCTACAGGAAGTCTGGAAATGGCCCTTATGTTGATACACGTAACATATGCTTCTTAGTAATACACGCTCAGGATAATCAGATAAATGGAGTGTTGGCTGATAACTTGAGCAATTTGATTGGCTATTGAACAGGATGCTTATTCTCTGTTAAAACTCTGGCAGACCAAAGGCAATTGCATCATCTACTGAAAAAATCCTTACAATTATTTTCCTTATCGTTCATTTTAATTTACAAGAGCAGTATCTGCTTCTGGGATTTACTAGGACTATTTTCTGGGGATTCAGTCTGGTTCAAAGAGTTTTGGCTGTGTCGCAGGCCATGGGCTTCACCTAGGAAATGCCTGGGTGCCTCTGTTGCCGTGGCTTAACTGCAATGTTTGCATCTTGAATTTGTTGACTGCAGGTTTTCAGGGCTTTTGAGAGTGGAGAGAGTGATGTGCTTTTTAGTTTCTGACCCAGCAAGTGAATAACTTTTCTCAGATAGTTGCTAAATAAGGAGAAGAAAAAACATAATGTGATTTGTGCATGGGGAGAAACTAGTCTTCAGAATTTACAACAACACTGTTTCATAGACTTTCTGCAATGGTGGGAATGTTCCATCTGTCCTGTGCAATAGAGTGACCTCTAATCACAGGTGGCTGCTGCAACTGGGGACCCCAATTTCTAATTTTATTTAATTATAATTAATCTAAACATGACTAGCCACATGTGGCTAGTAGTTACCACATTGGACAGTGTAGGTTTAGAATATTTTTTAAAGACTGAAGGCAGTTTTTCCTGATGGTTCAGAATAGACTTCATGAACTTAGATGTACTCAGGAAAAGAGTATATTTTTGGTCCTAAATTGGTGATTTGAGAAGAGGCTTACAATTTTGAAGTCATCTAGACTTTATATTTATGTAACATCATTTTGCCAAGTACTAGTTGATGGTCACATTTATTCTAAAAGAAAAGCTTTGCTGTTTATGTGCAAAAAGAGTGGCTTGGTAGATATCCTGCCCTGTTCACAAGATTAAGAGGACAAACTCTATACATGGACATGCAATATCCTTTCCCAGCTGATGCTAATTTACCTTATAATGGCTCATCGAACACTATCAGTGTGTTTTGTAGAGGTATTTTTTTAAATGCTGCTACCAAGACTTCTGGGAAGATGGTGGAGTAGGGAGCGGCAGGGGCTCGCTCCTCTTCTAAAAGCAGCTAGTGGACAGGCAGGAACTATCTGAACTATCTGAAACAACTGTTCCAGAGGCCAGGGGAGCACTGTGCAGCATCCAGAGAAAAGCAGGATGATGAGAGAGAGAAACTGTGGTGAAAGGCTGAGTGACTCGGCCATGGCTACTCGCGCCCATCCACCGCTCATGAGGCAGGCAGCTTTGGGTCAGGTCTGTTCCCTGCCTGGGTGGACTGGTGCTGTGGACTGGGAGGACCATGGAAGCCCTCCTCCCCAAGAATAGGGGTACGGGAGACACGGCCCAGTACTGATACAGCTTTTGGCTGGTGAATTTAGACAGTGGAGTCCTGTTGTTTCAGCCCATCCTGGACAGTTACCTCCAAGCCATTGTTCTGACCCCATGTAAGAGGTGGAGCCAGCAGAGGTCTAAAAATGCCCTGCTTTTTATGGCTGCAGAGAACAGGTGGCCAAAGAACACCATCTGCTGGGCAGGCCAGGAAAGCGCAACCTTGGGATGCTGAAAAAAGGCTCCCCATTCCTGGGTCCCTGACCCTGTTTTAGCCTGGAAATACTGAAGAACCAAGTGTCAAAGAAGAGTTTTAACACAAAGCCAATCAACAACCAAACCCTGGACAAGAGAGAGAAACCAACTTTCAAAGTAAACTCATCAAGATAATCAGATGCCAGGACATCAGCAAAAAATTACAGTACATACTAAGAAACAGGAAGATATAGCCTAGTCAAAGGAACAAATTAAAAACTCAGAGATACAGAATCTGGAACAACTAACCAAGATGTTCAAATTAATTTCCTAAATGAGTTCAAGGAGATGAAGGAAATTATGGCTAAATAGATAAAGGATATTAAGACACTGGCTAAGCATAAAGAAGAATTTGGAAGAATGAAAAGAAAAATAACAGAACTTATGGAATGAAAGGCAAAATAGAAGGGATGAAAAATACTCTATGGGCATACAACAGCAGATTTGAACAGGCAGAAAAAAGGATCAGTGAACTAGAAGACTGGACATCTGAAATCATACAGAAAGAAGAAAAGATAGAGAAAAGAATGAAAAAAAAATTGAGTTGGGTCTTAGGGAATTGAAGGACAGCACAAAGCACACAAACATACACATCATGGGTGTCCCAGAAGTAGAAGAGAAGGGGAAAGAGGCAGAAAAATTCTTTGAGGAAATAATGGTTGAAAATTTCCCAACTCTTATAAAAGATGTAAATATACATGTCCAAGAAGCACAATGCACTCCAAACATTATAAATCCTGATAGACCTACTCCAAGACCCATACTAATCAGAATGTTAAATGCCAAAGATAAAAGAGAGAATTCTGAAAGCAGCAAGAGAAAAATGATTCATCACATACAAGGAATGCTCAAAAGACTAAGTGCTGATTTCTCGTCTGACTAAGTGCTGATTTCTCATCATGGAGGTGAGAAGGCAATGTTATGACATATTTAAGGTACGGAAAGAGAAAAACTGCCAGCCAAGGTTTTTATCCAGAAAAACCTTCAAAAATGAGGGAAAGGTTAAAACATTCAAAGATAAACAGAAACAGAGTTTTCCAAAAAGACTGCTTTACAAGAAATACTAAAGGAAAAGACAAGAGAGAGAGGTTTGGAGGAGAGTATAGAAATGAAGAATATTAGTAAGGGTAACTAAAATGGTAAAAGGAGAGACAAAAACAAGATTGACATGTAAAAACCAAAGGATAAAATGGTTGAAGTACTGCCTTTACAGTAATAACACTGAATGTTAAGGGATTAAATTCCTCAATCAAATGATACAGATTGGCAGAATGAATAAAAAAGTATGATTCATCTATATGCTATCTAGCAGAGACTCATCTTAGACCCAAGGACACAAATAGGTTGAATGTAAAAGGATGAAAAAAGATACTCCATGCAAACAGCAACTAAAAAAAGAGCTGAGGTAGCTATACTAATATTGGACAAAATAGACATTAAAGGCAAGACTGTTATAAAAGACAAAGAAGGACACTATATATTACTAAAAGGGACTGTCCACCAGGAAGAAACTGCAATCATAAATATTTATGCACCTAAACAGGGTGCCCCACAATATGAGGGGGAACACTGGCAAAACTGAAGGGGAAATAGACACCGCTACAATAATAGTTGGAGACTTCAGTACAACACTCTCATCAATAGATAGAACATCTAGACAGAATATAAATATGGAAACAGAGAACTTGAATAATGTAGTAAGTGAACTAGACCTAACAGATGTATACAGAATCTTGCACCCCCAAACAGCAGGATATACATTCTTCTCAAGTGTATATGAAATATTCTCCAGGATAGACCACATGTTAAGTTACAAGACAAGTCTAAATAAAATTTTTAAAGGTTGAAAATTTACAAAGCATCTTCTCTGAGCACAATGGAATGAAGCTGGAAATCAATAACAGGCAAAGAACTGGAAAATCCACAAATATAAGGAAGTTAAATAACACACTCTTAAACAACTAGTGGGTCATAGAAGAAATAAAAAGGGAAATCAGTAAATATCTCTAGATGATTAAGAATGACAGCACAACATATCAAACCTTAAGGGATGCAGCAAAGGCAGTGCTGAGAGGGAAATTTATAGCCCTAAATGCCTACATTTAAAAAGAAAAAGCTAAACTCAATGACCTAACTGCACAACTAGGAACTAGTTAACAGCAAACTAATCCCAAAGCAAGAAGAAGAGAAGAAATAACAAATATTACAGCAGAAATAAATGAAATTGAGAATAAAAAATAGAGAAAATTAACAAAAGTTAAAGTTGGTTCCATGAGAAGATCAATAAAATTGACAAACCCTTAGCTAGACTGACAAAGAAAAACAGAAGAGGCAAATAAATAAAATCAGAAATAAGAGGGACACACTACTACTGACCACAGAAATAAAAAGGGTCAGAAGAGGATAATATGTACAACTGTATGCCAACAAATTAGACAACTTACATGAATTGGACAAATTCCTAGAAACACACAAACAACCTACACAGGCTCTAGAAGACATAGAAGAACTTGACAGACCAATTACAAGTAAAGAGATTAAATCAGTCGTCAAAAACCTCCCAACAAAGAAAAGCCCAAGACCAAATTGCTTTACAGGTGAATTCTACCATTCATTCCAAGAATAATTAATGATAATCCTGCTCAAACTCGTCCAAAAATTGAAGAGGAGGGAACACTACCTAACTTATACTATGAAGCCAATATCATCCTAATACCAAAGCCAGGTTAAAGATCCTATAAGAAAAGATTACTGATCAGTCTCTATAATGAGTGTAGTTGCAAAAATTCTCAACAAAATACTAGCAAATTGAATCCAACAGCACATTAAAAGCATTATACACCATCATAAAGTGGGGTTTTATCCCAGGTATGCAAGGGTGGTTCAACATAAGAAAAATCAATCAATGTAATACACTGCATTAACAAATTGAAGGGGAAGAACCATATGATCATCTCAATTGGTGCAGAAAAAGCATTTGACAAAACCTAGCATCCTTTCTTGATAAAACCCCTTGGAAAAATAAGAATAGAAAGACACTTCCTCCACATGGTACAGAACATAACATGAAAACATACAGCTAACATCATAATAAATGGTGAAAGCCTGAAACCTTTCCATCTAAGATCTGGAACAAGACCAGGATGCCCACTGTCACCACTGTTATTCAACATTGTGCTAGAAGTTCTAGCTAGAGCAGTTAGGCAAGAAAAAGAAATTAAAGGCATCCAAGTTGGAAAGGACGAAGTAAACCTATCCCTATTTGCAGATGACACGATCCTGTGTACAGAAAGTCCTGAAAAACCTAGAACAAAGCTACTACAGCTAATAAACGAGTTTAGCACAGTTGCGGGATGGATACAAGATCAACACATAAAAATCAGTAGTGTTTCCATACACTAGTAATGGACAATCTGAGGAGGAAATCAAGAAAAAAATTCGTTTACAATAGCAACTAAAAGAATCAAATATCTAGTAATAATTTTAATAAGGATGTAAAGGACCTGCACACAGAAAACTACAAAACATTGCTAAAAGAAATCCAAGAAGACCTAAATAAATGAAAGGCTATTTTGTGTTCATTGATTGGAAGACTTATTATCTTTAAAATATTATACACAAATTGATTTACAGCTTCAAAGCAATCCAAATCAAAATTCCAACAGCCTACTTTGCAGAAATAGAAAAGCCAATTATCAGATTTATTTGGAAGGGTAAAGAGCCCTGTTTAGTCAAAAACATCTTGAAAAAGAAAAACAATGTAGTAAGACTCACACTTCCTGACTTTAGAGCATATTATAAAGGTATAGTGGCAAAAACATCATGGTACTGACATAAAGATAGGTATAGAATTGGAATTGACTTGAGAGTTCAGAAATAGACCCTTATATTATGGTCAATTGGATTTTGACAAGGCTTCCAAATCCACTCAACTTGGACAGAATAGTCTCTTCAAAAAATGGTGCTGGTAGTAAAACCTCATGTAAAACTACAAATATGGGGGATATTGCATATATAAGACTTTTTTTACAAAATATAAGTACAAATATACTAGAGAGAAGGAAAAAGAATTGCAGCTATGTATGGCAGACAAGGCATAGAGAGATTGAGAGGCGATGAGGTTTTTTTTGTTTTTGTTTTTTATTACTATTGGAATAATGAAAGTGGTCTGGTCATGATTGGGGTGATGAATGCACAAATATGGGATTACACCAGATACCACTGATTGTACTCTTTGGATGGATTTATGCTTTATTAGAATGTAACAATAAAATTGATTCGTTAAAAAAACACACGTCAAGTAGCTGTCAGCTGACCTCTGACTTATACATGTACAAAACAAACTAAATTAATCACTCACTGGGAAAAAAAATGGTGCTGGGAGAACTGGATATCCATATCCAAGGGAATGAAAGAGGACCCCTATCCCACACCTTATGCAAAAATTAACTCAAAATGGATCAAAGATCTAAATATAAGAGCTAGGACTGTAAACGGAGGGAAGCATCTTCAAGATCTTGTGGTAGGCAATGGTTTCTTAGACCTTAAACCCAAAACACAGGCAGTGAAAGAAATAGTAGATAAATGGGATCTCCTCAAAACTGAAAACTTTTGTGCTTCAAAGGACTTTGTCAAGGAAATGAAAAGGCAGCCTACTCAGTGGTAGAAAATATTTGGAAACCACTGTCTGCTAAGGGTTTAATGCCCAGAATATATAAAGAAATCCTACAACTCAACAATAAAAAGACAAACAACCTGATTAAAAAATGGGCAAAAGACCTGAATAGACTTTTTTCCAAAGGGAGATACAATGGCTAAAAAAGCACATGAAAAGATACTCAATACCACTAGCTGTTAGGGAAATGCAAATCAAAACTGCAATGAGATATCATTTCACACCTACTAGAATGGCCACTATTAAAAAAATCAGAAAACTGCAAGTGTTAGAGAGGACGTGGAGAAATAGCAACACTCATTCACTGCATGTGGGAATGTAAAATGATGTAGCTGCTGTGGAGGGCAGTTTGGTGCTTCCTTAGGAGGCTAAGTATAGAATTACCATATGATCTGGCAATCCTGCTGCTAGGTATATACCAAGAAGAACTGAAAGCAAGGACATGAACCAATATGTGCACACCAGTGTTCATAGTGGCATTATTCACAATTGTTCAAAGATGGAAACCACCCAAGTGTCCATCAACTGATGAATGGATAAACAAAATGTGGCATATACATACGATGGACTATTATTCAGCTGTAAGAAGGAATGAAGTCCTGATGCATGCAACAACTTGGATGAACCTTAAGGACATTAGGTTGAGTGGAATAAGCCAGACACAAAAGGACAAATAGTATATGGTTTCACTAATATGAGCTAATTATGATAAGCACACTCATAAAGTCAAAATCTAGAATATAGGTTACGAGGAGATGAATGAGTGTAGTGAATGGGGCACTGATGCTTAATTCGTACAGAACATCTAATTAGGTTGATTGTAAATGTTTGGAAATGGATGGTGATGATGATAGCACATTATTGTGAGTTTAATTCACAGCGCTGAATTGAGTGTGAATGTGGTTGAAAAGGGAAGTTTAGGGCCATGTATGTCACTAGGAGGAAAGCTGGGGGATAAAAGATGGGACCGTATAACACAGTACACCCGGTTGGTGACAGTGACTGTCAACAGTATAAATATAAGAATGTTATTTTGTGAACTATCACAAATATATGTCACTATTCCAAGGTGATAATAAAAGGGTGGTATATGGGAAATACACCTAATGCAAACTATGGACTGTAGTTAACAGTATTGTTTTAATATTCTTTCATCAATTGTTACAAAGATACCACACCAATGTTAAGTGTCACCAACGGGGGTTATAAGGGGCTTGGGGTTTTTCCTTTTGCAGCAATGAAATGTTCTAAAATTGATTGTGGTGATGAATGCACAACTCTGTGATTATGCTTAGACCCATTGATTATACAATTTGGATGAGTTGTATGGCGTGTGAATATATCTCAATAAAACTGGTATAAAATGTTGCTACCATCCACATAGGCATCATACGCCGACCTCTTTCAGCTATGTATATTGCACAACTTGCTCGAGTTTTGTGCTAAATCACCTATACTTCACCACATGATGCATTTTACCTGCCTGGCTTTTGTGGGCCTTGAATGAGATAACAGCCCGAGAGTAGCTCACTGGGTCTGTGTGGGGTAATTCAAAGGTAGAATCCTGAGCCGCTGTGTATTGGTGGTCCGATGGGGGTATCTTTAATTTAGTAGAGATTTGTGGTTAGAATGGGAAGCTGGATCTCTACAGTGAGGCTGCCTTCTAATTATCTAATTCAACTGGGAAAGTGCCCTTTCCAGGGGGAGGGATTGTGCTCTGCTCACTGCCCAGGTTTTTGTCATCCCCTAAGGAGGAGGCCCTGGAATGCAAAATCAGAACCACATATTTATATGAGAGCACGGAGTCATAACCTTCAGTGACTGATGTCGATCTGACTAGGTATGCTTTGTTTTCAGAGTCACGATTTTGGTCTGCAAAGTCTACAGATCAGAGTAGTCACCTCCCTTTCAGACTGATGCACAGGAAGAGTCTTCCTTTCTGGAGTGCTTATTACATATTCCACTTGCACAGCCTGCTTTTGAGGTCCTCTTATAGTATGATTTCTAAAAAGATAAGCTGTGGGTCACCAACTCATTTGAATTGTGGCTTTGTCCTCCCTTCCAAAATGAAAGTGAGTGTGCATGGGGAAGAAATCACCTTTTGGTCTTCTTAGAAATCTTATATATGGACATAAAAATGAACCCAGAGGAGCAAATGTAGCTCAAGTGATTGAGTGCCTGCTTCCCACGTATGAGTCCTGGGTACAATCCCCAGTACATCCTTAAAAAAAATTAACCCAGAGTTTCTTTCTATGTCCTTTTAAAAAGCAGCAATGACATAGTGCCGATGATGCTAATGATTATTAGGTAGTAAACCTCTTTCTCTGTTTCCTGTGGGGAAACTCTGCATCCCAGGAGTTTAGGTGTGAGGTTAGTTAGATGTAATGTAACATGAAGTAGATCAAGATTATAGTGAAATAAAGGCAATCTCGCAAATATTGTTTGTTGTTGGAAAAAACACCCGAATATTAAGAGCGATAGAGGAAAATTAAATTTAATATCACATCTAAAAATCTACTGAAAATCTCATAAGATTTTAAGAGTTTAAAGCAGATTCACTCGGTCTAACCTGACGCAGCCATACACGGTCATTCCTTTTAGTTACAGTACATTTCAGGAGACAGCGTCTTCAGGTGAGTTGTCAGGAAAGCCCTGAGATTTTCTCAGGGGGCCATCGCTACAATTGGAAACTGTGCTCCTGGTGGAGTCGGCATCAAATAAATTGGACCCATGGATATTAATTTCTTAAAAGTAAATACATAACTACTCTAAATCACTTGCCCTTCAAAATGCTACCGTTATGCTCTAACCGCAGTAAATACTGTTAGGGCGCATGTTGCAATCAGTCTCATAAAGTGTGCATTCAAAAAATCCTAATGTTGTAAACTAAGCTTAAAACCAAGCTATAGTAAAAAAAACTTAACATTTAAGGAGTGATAGTTTTTCTTAAGATTTTTAAATTATGGTTCAAGTGATTTCTTTAGTCCCTCATTGGAAGTTGGAACTGATGAAGTTTTCAATTTTCCTATACCAAATAGAGGCATTGAAAATAAGTCAGAGTCGTTGCTTCTGGTATTCCCTCATGTGGTGGAGTTTTTCTCAATAAAAAACTCTTAAAAGAAGGCATTTCTTCCATTTGCCCCTCCTAATCTATTCAGGGTTATTAAAAATTACAATTCTAACTGTTGGGTCTCGGCCAAGTATAAGACTGGGAGTTACGGCCTATGAAGGCTTAACTAGGGTTTAGCATATTTATAAGAAGCCATAAAAGCAATGGCCAGATCATTAGCAAACACTTTTTAAAGAGAGAATCTGCAAAATATCTCCTGAAATTGCTCTGAGGAATAGTCCCTCTAAGTCAGGAGTTTGTCACCAGGGGGTCCAGGGAAAGATTTCAGTGGGTCTGTAAACTTGAATTGAAAAAAAATCAACTAATTATCTTTATTTTCTCTGGCCTCCGACGTTGAGTGTCATAAAACTATCTGCCGCTACATTCTGAGAAGGAGTCCCTGGTTTTCACCTGACTGGCAAAAGGGCCCATGGAACAAAAAAAGGTTAAGAACCCGTGCTCTAAGTACAGGAGCGAAACTAGGAAAACAATGATTTTGCATTAATTTGTGTGTCTCACTGTCACTGGCATGTGTTGAACTCCTATGTATCCGATAGCATACAGGACCCAAACCACCAAGCTCAGGGAGTCCAGTCTCATGCAGGGTGACCAGAACACTTGCAAATGAAAACTCATAATCGGATAAATAGAGCATTTTGGAAATAAAGCGGAACATAGTAGCATGCCAAGATTGGGGAAGACCAAGTCTGAAAAAATAAATGTCAGAGAACACATGGGGGAAATTGAGACAGGAGAAAATACTCTAGGAAGGAAAGGCCATTGTTTGGGGACTACCAGTGGTACTTTGCTAAACGTCTGTGTGCGCACTGTGAATGGGTGGACCATAGGAAAATGTAATTGTGGCTAAGCTGGTTTGGGAGTGCGATATCTCGAATCTCCCTTTTGGTGTTTCCCAAATCACATAATCATATTAAAGTCTCTGAGTTGTCCTTTTGCCAAGAAACCTGCTCAGATTGGTTTGACTCAGGGTTTTCCAAATTTAGTTGAGCATGGGATTGTATTTTATGGAGCCCCAATAATATTCCATAGAGTGATTTCTATGGAACATGTTGTCTGCTGGAAAGCTTGGCAGGGACTGGACTGTAAACCCTTATATGCCACACTAAAATTTCTGATTTTCCTTCCTGTAAAAATGTTAGCATCTTCACATCCCCTATCAGAAATGGTATTGCTCTCATAAGGCTGGGCTCTCTGATTTGGGGATGCATAAAAGAAAACAGGAAGTGACTGGACTCTCTTTAAGGGGCTTCTGGTGTACTGGGGAGACAGAACTGCAAACTGTTGTTATGCAGTAGGGTAATTGTTTTAAATGGAGCTTTTGCCAAATGCTTTAAGCCAGGAGAATGTGCTAAAAAAATGTACCCTGGAGGATGAGTGAAGCTTAATGTCTAGCTTTGCATTCCAGGAGGATGGATGAAGGAGAGGATGGGGGAGTGGGAAGAGACAGGGTAAACTGGTGTGCTGAATACCTTCTGTTGGCCAGTACCTCAATCTAGTGATGGAACTAGGAGGTCTAGGGCTAAGGAAGTGGGGGTCAATGTGAAAGCTGTAGGAGGTAGAATGGATGGGATTTGGGGAATGGATTTAGAGGATAGAGAAACAATGTCTAGGAATACTGAAAACTTTCATCTTAACCTAATAACAATAAGTTATTAAATAACAACATCTCCATGACGGCAGGGCTTTTGTTCTCACTGTTGTGTCTTTCCTAGATTCCAGTCTGGCAAAGTAGACACTCCAGAAATACTGGGTGAATAATTAAATTATGTTTTATAAAGTGCAAGGTCTTTATGCTGCTAAGTAATAATGGCTATACTTAGTTCATATAAAGAATGTTATAGCATTTTTATATGCATGTACGAACCTCACAACAGAACCCCATGATTGGTATTTGTCTTTGATATCATCAAATACATTTGAGGGTTTAAAATTTTTACTTTTAGGTATTTACTATATCTAATTGACCCAATGTTCATAGCTTTCTTGAAGATACCATATCTTATGCAAAAAAAAAAAAATATATATATATATATATATTTATACGGACACACATATATAATATCAATAGACACAAAACAGTCCATGGAAGCTGTAAAACATAAAACTCAACACCCATCTTAGGTATGAGAACATGACTGTGATGGTTTGAAGCAATATGTTTCCCCAAAAAAGCATGTTCTTAAAGCTAATCCATTCTTGTGGGTGTAAACCTATGGTAAGTAGGGGCTTTTGATTAGATTACTTCAGTGAGGCATAGCCCAGGGTGGGTCTTAATCCTCTTACTGGAATCCTTTATAAGAGAATGAAATCCAGATGAAGAGAGAGAGAAAGCCATGGAAGCCAAAGCTGAAAGCAACAAAACCTGGAAGAAAAGGAAGAGACCAGCAGACACTGCCATGTGCCTTGCCATGTGACAGAGGAATACAGGATCACCGGTGCCTGATCTTTGGGGAGAAAGCACTGCTGCTGATGCCTTGATTTGGACATTTTCACAGCCTCAGAATTGTAGGTGTTCAAGCTAATGAATCTCCATTGTAAGAGCCAACCCATATCTGGTATATTCCTTTCAGCAGCTTTAGCAAACTAAAACAATCACCAACTTCTGAGTCTATCACAGTGGGCTTTTTCTAACAAAGTCCCTTTCTCTGTGTACCCCCAACACTATCTTGAATTTGGGGTTTATTATTTCCTGGCTTTTAACAATAGTTTCACCCACGTACAGATGTTTCCCTAAGCAACAAGTTGTTTAGTTTTGCTTGTTTCTGAGCTTTCACAAATAAGTTATATGTGATCTTCTGGGTTCTGGTCATTTTCACTCAACATTACATTAAAAAAATGCACCCATGTTTAAATATCGATCGGTGTGGTTTCTTTACATTGCTGTGTAATATTACATTTTAGAATAATGCTTTCATCCTTTGTCCTGTTGATGGACATTTTGGGTGTCTGCATTTTTTTGGTGTTTGAACAGTGCTTTGGTGAACATTCCTGGACATTTCTCTAAGGCGTGTACCTAGTAATGGAATGGCAGGATGCCAACTGCATTTCATAGAGGTTGTAGCAATTTACAGTAATTTTGATTTGTGTGAAATTATTTCATTTGTAATTTCTTCCATCACTTTTAAGACTTAGAAAATCATCTCCTATCTAGAAATTAAAAACTTACAAAATTTTTCCAACTTTATTTATATCTAATCAAACTCTATCTTTAATTGGGAATTTTATTCTGAACTCTGATGTAAAGTAAGACTCTGCATCAGTAATTCAAAATTCTGCTGCATGATAGAATTCATCTGAAACTATTTTTAAAAAGACCTTTGGCCAGTGCCCTTCCAGACTTACTGAATCCTAAATTTGGTGGGGTTGAGATCTTGGGATGTTAGGTTAAAAAAGCATCACAGGAAGTTCTTGATGCACCAGTCAGGATTGGGAGCCACTGATTTAAATTTATTTATTTTTCCAAATAGCAGCTTGGTTGCTCCAGCACCATTTATTGAGCAAATCTTTCCCTTCATTACCGGTTGGAAATTTGTCTTTTACTATGTATTGAACTCTGGTGTATGGTAGGGTCTGCTATAGGGCTCTTGGGTTTTATTGATCAGTCTGTTCTTGTGCCGATATCACATTTCTAATTATTATAGTTTTAAAAATGTTTTTAATGTTTATTAAGGCTATCCCTCACTATTCCTTACTTTAATTTTTAAAAACATATCTCATCTTTCCATTCCGAAATATAGTATGTTTTTTTTTCCATTTAAGCACATCATTCAAAACAAGATCTGTTATGCATGGTCATCTTTTTCATGTCATTTCCAACCCTTTCTTGTTAAGATTCTTTCTTCTCTGTGTGTTTTTTCCTTATCTCATTTTCTTCTTCTTTTTTTCCTTTGAGTTTGTGCATCGAATGTCATTTCCTTGATTTTCTAAGTGGATCTTAGTGGTACACAGGAAAATAGTGATTTTCTTTCAGGAGAGTTTTTAAAGCACACTTCACATTTGGCTCAGTTGAAGTTCTTTCAATTCCTTAACTGTGCCACTTGTCCTTTTATTAATTGTGCCTCTGTTTCTTTTCTCTCTTTTTTTTGTAATGCTTACCATCACTCCCTCCACTGCCACCCCACCTGATTATTTCCTAAATGTTTGTATTTCAGGCTGTTTCCAAAGCTTTAGATTTCAGGTGAGTTGTCTCTTCCACTAGGATGTTTTCTTTGATTCTTCAACCAGGTTATGTCATCCTGCTGTATAGTTCCTAACAATCCATTCTCCCAGTATAACATTTTATTTCATCCTGCTGCCAGACTGTAAACTCTTTGAGGGCCAGGGGTCTGTTTTTACTGCTGTCTCCTCAACACCCAGTGCATGGTGCACAATAGACAATTAATATATTGCTTGATTATAATGATCAATGGATAATATTTGTGTTTTGGTAACATCACTTTGGAGACTGGGGTGGAATAGGAAAAAGGATGCAGAGATGTCAGGTAAAGTCTGTTGCAGTTTTCCAAGCAGAGGAGGATAAGGGTATGAACTAAGATAGACTCAGGTAGAATAGAGAATAAGGGTTATATTTAAGAGTCACAGAGGGCGATTGGCATGGTTTAGGTGCCAACTGGATACTGGTAAAGAAGAGAGAACTGAGCGGATGGAATACTCCCAGGGAGCAGACCTTGGCAACAGGAGGCGGTGACTTTTACTTTTTCCTTATATCCTGGAGTTAAGGCAGGAGGTACTTGAGTTGTTTGTCTCAAAATCCAACAAAACTGCTTTCAGGTGGAAATAGAGAGCAATTGCATTTTGCCCATGAGTGCTTTCTAATGAATTGGTTGTAAGGGCTGTGGCAGAGTTTGAAGACAGTTATATTAAGACATTGCACTGTATTACTAGTCCATCCCTGTGCCTTACCAGATATAAAACTTGGGAGTTTCATCTACAGGCAGTGGCTGATGTGGGGTTTCCTCCAGCGTCGGAAGTCCTAACATAGCGCTCGTTTCTGTTCCTAGTCTGTGACTGACTGTAGGCATACAAGGTCAACTTCCCTGACTTGCCTCCCTGCCTTCTTTGCTCCCGGGAAGACAGCCCCTTCCCCCCTGACGTCCCTTCCGTGTCTCCCAGCAAATGTCCTAGTGCAGGTGGTTCAGGGAGCGCGTGGGTGATGCCTATTTGATGAGGCCGTGCTCCCGAGCATTTTCCAGCAGTCGTGTGCTCTGTGTGTGTTCAGGAGAAGCCTTCCCATCACCACCAGTCCAGGGTTACGGTGGGTGCCTGGTGGGTGGAAGAAGGCCTGGGTTAAACCCCAGTGAACCTAAGGTTTTACTAGGTGGTGCCTCGCAGGTTGGAAGAACTGGAAGAGCTGGCAGAGTTTCACATGGTGAGTTGACAAAAATAGGCTCCTTACCCATGGTGGGCGGTATAGTTTCCTTGCTTCCTCAGTGGACTGTCTACCAGCATTAAAATATTGTCATGTTGCAGCTGAACACCATCAGGGAGTTGAACTGGAGAGGGTAAGAGGGAGGGAAGTCCTGTGGTGTTTAAATGAAATGCTCCCCCAAACTGTGATTATCTCCCATGGTAGAGAGGTAAGGCGTGCTGAGGGAGGCACTGGGCGAGCAGCTGGCAAATGTTTCCGCCTGGGAGTGGGGCCTTGAGGTTCCCTAGAAGTGACTTTCAGCATCACCATGTCACTTTCCAAGCTTAACACCCCAAACTCAATCTGCCCAGGAAAGAGTACACCATTAGATCCTGCAACAGAGTTATTCGACTCTCCATATTCTGTTGTTAAAATGAATCCCTGCTAACACTCGATTATGGTGAATGTGCTATCTACCCTGTGTGATTTTTTTTAGAAAGATTTGTGTGCACATGGGCAGAATGAATTGTCAATTTGGGCCTTTTGGCCAGCTAGACAGATGGTTGATAAGAAGGCTCTTCTTTCCAAAGTCAACAACTCTATTTATTTCTGAGAGGCTTTTCAGCAAATAGAATAATAAATACAAGGCAGGAAATCACCGGCAGAGTCAAGTTGCCTGGGCTGAAGTCCTGATTCCATCCTGCTTAACCTGGGGCCAGTTACTTAAACTCTCTGTGCCTTGGTTTCCTTGTTTGTAATTGGGTAAAAATAATCCCCTAAGAAAGTTGTGAGGACTAAGTAGGATCACTCACCGAAAGCATGGGGAACACTATCTGGCAAAGCATTAGCACTCAAATATTAGCTTTTAGGATCATGAAGTCCTTCTTAAGATATAGCTTTTACTTTATGACGAGAATGCTAATTGAAATTAAGTGATTTTTTGTGAATCGTGCTGTTAAAGATTGATTGTTTTTATTAAAAGATTGAGATCACTGAGATTCACAATCTATTATTAAAGCATATTTTACTCATTAATTCAGGATATAAAATTTCCAAGGAGGTTGGAAAAGAACTCTCACACAGAAGCTACACTTACTTTTATTTTTTTAAAGATTTATTTATTTATTTATTTATCCCCCCCTTGCTGCTTGTGCTTGCTGTGTCCATTCGCTGTGTGTCTTCTCCGTGTCTGCTTATCTTCCCCTCGCTGTGAGGTCCCGCTGCATCAGCCCCTCGCGCCGCGCGGGCCGGCCTGCCCTCACAAGGAGGCCCTGGGAAGCGAACCCGGGGCCTCACACATGGTAAACGGGGGCTCTACCGGTTGAGCCACACCCCCTTCCTGTTGTGAGGTTGCTGCATCAGCCCACTAGGCTGCGCGGGCCGGCCTGCCCTCACAAGGAGGCCCCGGGCCGAGATGCGAACCCGGGTCCTCCCATATGGTAAACGGGGCTCTATCGACTGAGCCACTCCCGCTTCCCCTACACTTACTTTTAAACTCCAGAAAGCCAAATAAAATGAATTGAGTTTCAAACTCTGGCATTCAGGCCAGGAAACCAAAGTGTGGTAACAAGAGGAGGAAATGTGTTTCTCCTTCCAATGCCTTGTCTAGAGACACGTGAGAAGCACGAGGACTGAGGAGCAGAGTTAAGCAGCACACTGCAAGAAGCCAGCAAGCTCTTCCCTTCCATCTTAGAAATTGGCTTTGTGCCTCAGTTTCTTCTATGTGTTGAATGGTGTCCCCTAAAAAGATACGTTAAAGGCCTAACCCCCAGCGCTTCAGAATGTGACCTTATTTGGAAATAGGGTCAGTGCAGATGGATTCCCAGTTAAAGTGAGGTCACACTGGAGTAGGGTAGGCCTTTAACCCAATGTGGCTGGTGTCCTCGTAGGAAGGGGAGAGGGAAGACAGCCACGTAATGATGGAGGCAGGCATTGAGTGATGGAGCACCAGGGTTTGCTGACCACCACTGAAAGCCAGGCGCGAGGCAGGGGACAGATTCTTCCCCGTAGACTTCAGAGGGAGCCGGCCCTGCCCACTCCGGGCTTTCACACTTCTGGGCTCCAGAACTGAGTAAGTTTCTGCTGTTTGAAGCCATCCGGTTTGTGGTGCTTTGTTATGGCAACCCAAGGACACTGAGGCAGTTTCCCTTTCTGTCAAGAGTGGGTTACAAGCTCCGATGCCTACAGGGGCTGGACATGCACATAAGTGGCTGTGGCAGGCCAGGTGGGGACTGCAGCTATTGCAGAGCAATTTCCTCTCCTTCAGGGACAGCCCCTACTCAGGGCCAAGCTGTTATTTCATTCAGGAATTCAGGCTCTGTGTTCCAGAACTTCTGATTTTTTAAGAGAAAACAGAAATCTAGGTTTTCACATAAAATCTGTCAATTTTGAAATGCTGGAAACTAATTCGAAGTTTTTAGATTACTGTGTGGTACAAATAAGTCATATCTTTACATTAGATCTAGGCTGAGAGCCACCAGGTAACAATTTCTGCAATGGGAAGAAAATATTTGTTCTTCGTGTAGCATGCAAATGCTGGAGGATAAACAATTAACTTTACTAGAATCTTTGAGTAAAATGAAATCTGGTGACCTAGTTAAAATTATCATGTAATGCTTACTTCCAGTTATCCAAGGTATACCTATTATGTGAATTAATACATAATTAGTTAATATTCTCTATTTAAAATGAGAAATAGCTACCAGCAAAACCTGGCCCAGAAATAGCAGATTGCCATTCCTAAACTATTTGGTGATTTGGAAGTATCCTCTTAAACTTAATCCACTCCTGGGGGAGTGAACGCTTATAAATAGGACCTTTTGATGAGGTTACGTCAGTTAAGGTGGGGCCAGCCCAGGGTGGGGCTTAATCCTACTACTGAAGGCCTTCTATAGAGATGGCCACAGAGAGAGAGAAAGCCAGAGGAAGCCACCAGAAGCTGAACCTCAATGGGACCAAAAAGAAGGGAGAAGCCAGGAGAGGCTGCCATGTGCATTGCCACGTGGCAGAAAAGCCCAGGACCAAGGATGGCTGGCAGCCGCCCCGGATACCACAGTCTTCTGAGAGAAAGCATCACCTTGGTGATGCCTTGATTTTGGACTCCCCCTAGCCTCAAAACCATGAGCCAATAAATTCTCATTGTTTAAGCCAAGCCCTTGCATGGTATTTGATTTAGCAGCCCGGGCCGTTGATGTTTTATTAAATTAATCAGGTGACATTACTTTTGGTTCCTCTGGTCTTTCACATTCAGTTGACAGTATCATCTTCTAATGAGTTTCGGTTTTACGATTTGGAGTCTTGAGTTCTGTAGGGGATTGAATCATGCCCCCCACCAAAGACATGTTCAAAAGCAATCCACATTTTAAATAAGACCTCTGAAGATACTATTATTGGTTACACATGCGGACTCGTTTGTGAATAGGGTATTTGAAGATCCTATTTAAATGAGGCCAGCTTGAATCTGCCTGGGGGGAGGTGTGTGCCTAATCCATATAGTTGAAGTCCTTATAAGGATAGGAAATCTAGACGGAGACACAGGTCACTGAGCAGGAGAAGGAGAAGCTGAATGAGAAGCCACGGGACAGCGATGGAAGCCAAGAAACTCCCGGATTGTAGTTAGCAAGTACCAGAATGCCACAGACTGCAGGGAGAAAGCGTGGCTTGTCGAGACCTGATGTTGGGCGTGTAGCCTCCAAAACCATGAGACAATGAGTTCCCATTGTTTAAGCCACCCATTGTATGGTATTTGTCATAGCAGCCCTGGCCAACAGAGACAAATTCCCTGAAGTTTTAGAAGCTGGTTGAGACGTCTGAATATACTGGAGGACTTAGCACCTACCCAGCTGGTATCAGTGTGCATACTTTATTGCTAGTAAGTGAGAGTTGATTGATTGTTGATAGTGAATGACTGCCTTAGCAGACAGTTATTTCCTAAGTTGTACTACTTGGAAAACTTAAAAGAATGTAAAGGTTTTACCATACAGGTACATAGACATCTAGAATTACCAATGTCCAAACCACAAGAATGACCTTCCATGATTCTTTCTTCATCTGCATGGCTGCTGCTGCTTTCTCCGTTAAAGATTCCACCTTACTTGGTTTTTCCCATCTTCTGGATGAAATTATTATAAAACGCAATCACAGAATTGCCCCTGCTTTTTGAGATTACCCAATCCAGATCAAAATCAGGCTTCTGAGATCCCTTCCCAATGTCACCTAATAGGAGCCCAAATCCATTACAAGGCCCTCCTAAAACTCCCTTTCTGAGCACCCCACAGTTCCCCATAGTGTGCTGGCTCCCTCGTTAAAATGAGCCAGTAATCCCAACTTGCTTCTATTACAGGTCTCTTCCCAGTGATCGTTGGTTGAAGAGTAGTGATCCCTATATAAGATTTCATTAGGTTTACTTTTTGTACTATTCTTACTTTTTGGTACTTGTGAAAAATTAAAGACAGTAGGACCTATCATAGGAGATAAGTTTATAAAGGAAGATTCGTGGTGAAACAGAATTATCTATTTCAAAAAAAGCTGTTGGGCAAATTGTCTCCCTCTCGAGGCTGCTTATGGGCTGCCTCTTCAGTGTCTGGGAATGCCAGTAAGTCACTGCAGGTGGATTTGCAAAAGTAGTTTAATTTGCATTGAAGGTAGTCGGAGTAGATGACCCTTGGAAACCTATTTAGAAAAAGTCCTTTCTAAAATCTATAGATTAGTGTGTGGGGATTACTTTCATAGCAGGTTTCAACCTGCTGTCCAAGTCTGGAACTTTAGACAAGTTAAGAGCAACAAGCCTTTTATGGTCAAGTTTCATTTAATGAGCGTTTTCTGCCAAGTCATGGTTTTGAAGCCGACTTTTTTGCCAGGTGCCTTTCAACAATGGCCTGTCTGAGCTGGGGAGAACCTGCCTTTCCTCCAGGCCAGCCTAGCATTAGGAAAATCCCAGAGGTTTACCCTGAGATACACTATCTATATGCTACTGGATATAGAATACTTTGCTGCTAATGTGAGAAGGCAAAGCAAAGCATGTAAAGCTGTAGAAGTGGGAAATCCTGTTAGGTAGACTTTTCCCAAAAATAAAAGGAAGGCTTTTTTGGTCCTTTATCATGACAATGTCAAAAAAATAAATAAAAGTAAGCTGACTTTTATTTTATCAGGCCATTTTTTAAAGGAATCATGCAAGGTCCTCTCGCAGGCACTGTTATCTCCCTTTATAATCCAAACATGGAGCTGCCCCTTGCCAGCTTTCTTATGCCATTGAATTAATGTAGACAAGAGCAGAAGTCAGTTTGGTAGCTGTGCCTTTAGGGAACTCTTTGGAAGAGTGACCTTCCATTTTTAGCAAGCATGTTATTCCATTTAGAGTTAAATTATTGAGAGGAAAGCTACCTTCTTGAATGTGCTATTAGCCGTTTTTCTCGTATTTTTAATGAGTTAGACCAAGCTGAAGCCCGTTGTTTCTAACAGCGTGTAGTAAGAAAGGTTCTCATGCGTCTTCTTTTACACAAATATAATTCTTCTAGAATTTTTAATAGTCTTCTACAAAGTCTTCATTTCTGTTTTTCTCAATTTCAGTGGAATGGGAGACGCCTTTACATTACTTTCACCATGCCTCCTCATTCTTGAGTTTTCATCCTTAAAGTAAAACAAATCACCTTCATGAAGCCTTTCTGTGATTCTGAAACTTGCCGGGAAAATAAATGGGCCAGAAGGTCTGATAACATTCTGTAATGACAGTTTTGTGGAGAGTGTTTCACCCCATACAATATTAGAATCCAAATTTTAAAAAAATCAGTCCTTGAGGCAGTGTGGTACTGGGGCCAATATCACATCATAGAAAAAACTCAGAGGGCGGTTGAGAAATAGCCAGCTAGCAAGTTGAGACTAAGTTAATATTAACCAACACTCACAAATAAGACATGAGAACTTCTTATGAATGACGTTGGAATAGAGAGATGGCAATTTGGAGCCAAAGATTTAGATCACCCCACTCTGTAAACCTAAAACAAACAACCAAAGTCTGCTCCAGGTTAACTAAAGATGACAGAAATGACCAAATTGTTGAAAACAATGGCAAAAAAGAGAATGTATTCAGGTATGACGCAAGAACCCAAGTCACAAAGCTAGCAACATTCCCATGTTATATCCTTGAGAGCAGAGGCTGCCAGTAACCTTTTAGTTTCTGGCACCTAACAAACCTACCTAGTAAAAGCCCACCCGTTTGCTGGGTGTGAATTCATGAATGCTGTGGGTGAAACTACCAGCATAGGAACTAGTGTGCTGATTGTTTGAGGCAGTGTACAAAATAAATGTAATTGTGTTAGGGCCATTACCTTGTGGATAGCATTTTAAAAACTTCCTACTGACTATCTTTTCAGTAAAACTGGGGGAAGCATTAAACTTAAAATATATGGTTTTATATGCCTTGTAGCTTATACAAAGTCTTTGGCCCAGCAATAGGGAAACTTCTCTGTTCTTTATGTCTCATGTTGATGATGGTGATGCTGTTATAATAATAGGCATTGTTTGTTGAGTGTGCACCCATGCCGGATGCTTTTAAAAAATAATGGTCTTTTAGTTTTCATATCAATCTTTTGAGATATATTCTCATTGCTTGAATATATAAGCAATAAAACTGTAATTATGGCTAATGTGCATGTGTGTGTGTACGAATATACATGTGTCTGTAGAGAAAGACATAGTTAACTTTACATGTGTATAAGACATTTAGATTCCTCAACTGGAAAGTGAGCTCCCTCAAGTCCAAGCATATTGTGATATATAGGTTCTCTGACTCAGGAACACAGCCTGGCCTGACTATGGGATACTGAGTATAGGAACCATCTATTCTATTCTTCCATTCCCAAATAATCTGCCACTGCCTGGGACTGCCCCTCAAGCCCTAGGTGTGTATATTACTCTAAAAAGTTTTGGCAATAAAGTTCAAATTATTTTTTTATTTGCACCTTTATTGATTCTGATGATATGCATTCATTCATTTTGTTTATTGGTATAAGGACTGGTCTTTTGATCCTATTTAGAATAGTCCCATAATTTGTGGGATTAGTTTGCTGTTCTTTTTCTAGTTCCTGCAGGTGTGCGTTAGGTCTTTGATTTTAGATCTTTCTTGTTTTTTAATGTAAGCATTTAGAGCTAAAAATCTCCCTTTCAGCACTGCTTTTGCTGCATCTCTTAGGTTTTGATATGTTTTGTTCTTGTTTTCATTTGTCTCAAGTTATATACTGATTTCTTTTGCAACTTCTTTGATTCCTGATTGTTTGAATGTGTTGTTTAACCTCTACATATTTGTGAATTTTCCCATTCTCCACCTTTTATTGATTTCCAGCTTCATTCCATTATGATCAGAGAAAGTGCTCTGAACAATTTCATTCTTTGTAAATTAATTGAGACCTGTTTTGTGACCTACATATGGTCTATCCTGGAGAAAGATCCATGAGCACTTGCAAAGTAGGTATATATTGCTCTTTTGGGATGCTATGTTCTATATATTATGTCTGTTAAGTCTAGTTCATTTATCATATTCAAGCTCTCTTTCCTTATTGATATTCTGTCCAGATGCTCTATCCAATAATAAGAGTGATGTATTGAAGTCTCCAACTATCATTGTAGAGACGTCTAGTTCTCCTTTAAGTTTTGCCATTGTTTGCCTCATGTGTTTGGGGGTATTCTGGTTATGTGCATATATATTTATTATTGTTATTTCTTTTTGGTGAATTATCCCTTTTATTAACATATAATCTCCTTCTTCACCTCTTATAACAGTTTTGCATTTAAAATTTATTTTGTCCGATATTAGTATTGCTACTTCAGCTCTTTTTAGTTACTACTTGCATGGAATATCTTTTTCCAGCCTTTCACTTTTAAC
>JAQZBX010031713.1:0-26196 GCA_029593785.1 Cabassous unicinctus
GAGCTTCTTTTTAGATCACAGTATTTATGTCACAATCATCTGCTGAGAGAAATAGTGCGAGCCTCCGGCCACTCACTCACTCTGTGAGATTTCCTAGAGCTCCCCATTTTCTCTCCCTATCACCTGCATAGTCTCTCCCCTTCCTATTGGTCTAAAAGCTTAAAAACAAACAAACAAAATCCTTGACAAAGGGCTTGGTTATCCTTCTGTTACCCCGATTATCTGGACATAGACTGTTACATCACTCTTTGAAAGCAAAAACAGCTGGAGGGACCAAAAGATGAGGTTTGCAGACAACATGGGGTATCTGAGCCCATCCTCATGCAGGTTCAATCAGAGCTTAAGCCATGAGTTGCATGAAAAGATCTTGGGAAGGCAGGGGATTTCCCAGAGGGAAAAAAGGAAATGTGCTTCACAAGTCTAAAACTAAAGTTTTTACCATGCTGGGCCATAAAAAGGAGCTGAAAAGAGATTGTGGAGCTTTATAACTGTAAATTGATAGATATGCTTTGTCTTTGTTTTGAAAGTATTGCTTATTCTAGAGGTTTAAAACCTCTGTAATATATAGAATATAGAATATAACTATATAATAAAATATAACTGTATAATTAAAATATATAAAATATTTTAAACATCTGTAATAAACCATTTATATGTGTAATAAAATACATATTCATGTATGCACATACATATAGATATAGATTTGTTTGTTAACAGGTTTAATTGCTTTCCTTTCCTTCTGGGACCAGTGTGAGAGTGCTTGGAGCAGTGACTGCCACCTGGTGGCAAGCCAGAATCATCACTGTGTGTAACCTAATGGTCACTAGGATGCTCCCTCTTGACTCACATGGCGTGCACTGGCGGCAGAGGACCCAAAGACCCTGGAGAGTGTCAGATGAAGGAGCCTAGTGAAACAACCCTTCGCTTCCACATGAATGGGCTGTTCATCCTGGATTCTGAGCTAGGAGTCAGCTCCAACATGGGGCATCTGCAGAAGAGATTTGAGTTGCTCTTGTGTTTTCATCAAAGATCTGCATCTCTACCAATGGGTAACCAAGACTGAATAATCGCTCATCAAGAAGGGCATGTGATGACATGGAGCCTGAAATAAACTGCTCTGAATTGTGTGACAGTTTTCCTGGCCAGGAACTGGAACTGGATCGGAGACCCCTTCAGGATCTCTGTAGGACAACAGTTGTAAGTGAGCAGCGGTGTCAGGGTGGTGGTGGTGGTGGTGGTGGTGACAGGAGGAGGAAGAGGGGGGTCCTGTTCATCTAGGATGTGCATTTCCCAGCTTTGGGAATGATGGGGCGGTTCATGTTTGATCTCTAGGAGATGGTTTATTCCTAATCGCTTCACCTCACTCTCTTCTCAGACCTCTTCCCACAGCAGTAAGACAAGCTCGTCATTGTCTCCTGTCCTCTTGGGTGTGGTTTGGACTTTTCTCAGCTGTGGACTTCTTCTGATGCTCTTCTTTCTTGCCTTCACAATTCGCTGCAGGAAGAACAGGTAAGTAGCCCCAAACCATTTCTTAACCTCCCATGGTCTGAAATGTGAAACCCTGAGGGCCGATATAATTTTTTAAAAACAGATTTATTTATTTATTTTAAATTTACATGACCCCCCACCCCCACCCCCGATGATTCTCTCGTCTGTCTGCTCATTGTCTGCTTGTCTTCTCCAGGAGGCACTGGGAACTGAACCCGGGACCTCCCACATGGGTGGCAAGTGCCCAACAGCCTGAGCCACATCCACTCCCCGCAGGCTTCAGCATCTGCCGGCTTGTGGCATCTGCTCATTTAGGCATCTGCTCGTTGCAGCGATGCGCATCTAGCTCATTGCAGAGGTTGCGGCATAAGACTAGAAGTGGGATTGCCAAGTCATATGATAAATCCATACTTAACTTCCTAAAGAACCACAAACTGTCTTCCCCAGTGGCTGCACCATTTTACATTTCTGCCAGCAATGAATGAGTGTTCCTATTTCTCCACATCCTCTCTAACACTTGTAATTTTCCATTTTTTAAATAGGAGCCATTCTAGTGGGTATGAAATGGTATCTTATTGTAATGATGTTGAGCATCTTTTCAAGTTCCTTTTGGCTGTTTGTATATCCTCTTTGTAGAAATGTCTATTCAAATGTTCGGCCCATTTTTTAAATGGGTTGTCTTTTTGTTTTGAATTGTAAAATTTCTTTATATATTCTGGTTATTAAACCCTTATAGGATATGTGGTTTCCAAACATTTTCTCCCATTGAGTAGGTTGTCTTTTCACTTTCATGATAAAGTCCTGTGCACAGAAATTTTTCATTTTGATGAGGTCCCATTAATCTATTTTTTCTTTTGTTACTTATGCTTTGGGTTTAAAGCTAAGAAACCATTGCCTAACATAAGATACTGAAGATGCTTCCCTGTGTTTTCTTCTAGGAGTTTTATAGTCCTGGTTCTTATATTTAGGTCTTGATCCATTTTGAGTTAATTTTTGTATATGGTGTGAGGTAGGGGACCCCCTTCATTTTTTTGCATATGGATATCCAGTTCTCTCAGAACCATTTGTTAAAGATATTATTCTTTCCCAATTGAGTGGACTTGGCAAAAATCAGTTGGCCATAGGTGTGAGGGAATATTTCTGAACTCTTAATTTGAGTTCATTGGTCTGTATATCTGTCCTTGTGCCATGCTTTTTGGATCACTGCAGCTTTGTAACAAGTCTTCAATTCAGGGAATGTAAATCCTTTAACTTTGTTCTTCTTTTTCAAGATGGGTTTGGCTATTCAGGGACCCTGACTTTTTAAAATAAATTTGACAATTGCCTTTTCCATTTCTGCAAAGTAGACTGTCAGAATTTTGATTGGGATTGTGTTGAATTTGTAAATCACTTTGGGTAGAATTGACATTGTAAGAATATTTATTCTTATAATCCATAAGCATGGAATGTTCTTCCCTTTAATTAGATCTTTTTTTATTCCTTTTAGCAAAGTTTTTGTAGTTTTCCATGTATACATCCTTTACATCCTTGGTTAAATTTATTCCTAGATACTTAATTCTTTTAGTTGCTATTGTAAATGGAATTTTTTCTTGATTTCCTCCTCAGATTGCTCCTTACTAGTGTATAGAAACACTACTGATTTTTGTTTGTTCATTTTGTACCCTGCCACTTTGCTGAATTCATTTATTAAGTTCTAGTAGCCTTATTGTAGATTTTTTGGGACTTTCTATATATAAGATCCTGTCATCTGCAAATAGTGAAAATTTTACTACCTTTTATTTCTTTTCCTTCCTTCCTCCCTTCCTCCCTTCCTTCCTCCATTTCTTCCTTCCTCCCTCCTTCCCTCCCTCCCTCTCTCCCTCCCTCCCTCTTTCCCTTCCTTCCTTCCTTTCTTCCTTTCTTTCTTTCAAGAAACTTTAGATTACATAAATGTTACATAAAAAATATAATGAGGATTCTCATATGCCCCACTCCCTCCTCCTATCATACTTTCTCATATTAACAACAACCTTCATTAGTGTGGTACATTTTTTACAATTGATAGATACATATTGAAGCATTGACACTAACTGTTGATTATAGTTTACATTATAGTTTACACTCTGTCCTGTGAGGTTTTGTAAGTTATGACAAAATTTTTGATGGCCTGTATCCGTCATTGCAGCATCATGCAGGATAGTTCCAATGTCCCAAAAATGCCCCCATATTACACCTATTTTTCCCTCTCTCTCCCCTCAGCACCTCTGGTGGCCACTTACAAAGTAGTAAGTCTACTTTAATCCATTGTCCATTCCCCAATCTTGAGGATTTGGGCGTGGTGATGCCCACTCTGTTTCTAATTGAGAGGGGGCTTATATCCCATGCAGCAGATGGATGGAATTATGGCAGTTGCAAACACTCTCTGTTCCTTGGAATGGATGTTGTCCATCATTATCTCCTTGTTAGTTGTCCTGGGTGAGTCCAATGAACTGGAGAGTAGGTGTTACACCTCTGCTGAGATTCAGGGCTCAACTGGCACGTGGACAGACCAAAGATTTAAGTCTCTTGGACATACATCTATCAAGTATAGTACTAACTATAGGTTCAAATTAAAGGGGCAGAAGAACCATGTGTAAGGAAATGATGAATGAGTCCAACTCCATCACACTGGGGAGCATAAATTCCAAGATAAGACCCACTGTCAGGGTGCCAAACTTCTGAGCTGTCTGTCCTGCCTATAGTGCCTGGATGTCTCTAGAGCCCTCAGGAGCCCCACTATTTGAGGCAATATTTAATGTGGCAGTCAATGAGATCCTGTTGAAATGTGCATAAGTGTAACCTCTGGAATGACCTCCTGACTCACTTTGAAATCTCTTAGGCATAAAAACTCATTTTTATTTACCCTTTCCCCCTTTTGGTCAAAGTCTTTTTCCAGGTGCATTGCTAGTTGGTGCTATCCAATTTTAGTATATGTGCTGCCGAAACAAGCACTTATTTCTTTTTCTTGCCTAATTGCTCTGGCTAGAACTTCCAGTACAATGTTGAATAACAGTGGTGACTGTGGATATCTTCGTCTTGTTCCTTATCTTAGAGGGAAAGCTTTCAATTTTTCACCATTGAATATGATGTTAGTGATAGGTTTTTAATATATGCCTTTTATCATATTCAGGAACTTTCCTTTATTCTTATTTTCTTCATAACAAGTATATCTGATATTATCTTATTTATTGGTTTTCCTATTTATTGTTTGTATTTCCCACCAGAATGTAAAGTGCATGAAAACAGGGACGTTACATTGTCTGTTGTACTCGCCACTGTTGCTAGCATTTAGAATAGACTCTAAAATAATAGGTGCTGAGTAAACATTTGTTCAATGATTCTGGAAGGAAGGAGATTTAAATCCTTCCTGTGACTGCTGCCAAGAAAAATGACTTAGAAAATCATTCATTTCAAGATTAGAGAACTATGGAGTACAGTCTATTCAGCGGCAAGAAGATTCTGTAATGCAAATCAATACCTGATTGGTAAATAAGAAAATGATGTCATTATAAAATGTCTTCATTAGTTCATAGGTAACTTTTTCCCCTAGCAAACCAATGTTTTGAAGCATTCAAGGGAAGTTTTATCACAGTTGAAGGAAATCTTTTCTGTATACAAAGACCTTAAGAAATACACTAAACATTCTAAAGCAGTGCCTTCCCTTAGTGGTGTTGCTGGGTCCCATGGCAAATATATATTCCACACCCTTAGGAACTGCCAAACAGTCCTCCACAGTGGCTGTGCCATTCTACATTCCCACTAACAGTTTATAAGTGTTCCTATCTCTCCACATGCTCTCCAACACTTGTAGGTTTCTGTCTTTTTAATAGTGGCCATTGTAATACATATGAAATTATATCTTTAGCTTTAATTTGCATTTCCCTAACAGCTAGTGATGTTGAACATTTTTTCATGTGTTTTTTCATCATTTGTATGTCTCCTTTGGACAAGTGTCTATTCAAGTCTTTTGCCCATTTTTTAATTGGGTTGTTTGTCTTTTTATTGTTGAGTTGTAGAATCTCTTTATATATCATGGATACTAAACCCTTATCAGATATGTGATTTGCAAATATTTTCTCCCATTGAGTTGGCTCCATTTTCACCCTATTGACAAAGTCCTTTGAGGTGCAAAAGTGTTTCATTTTGAGGCAGTCCAATTTATCTACTTTTTTCTTTTGTTGCTCAAGCTTTGGGTGTAAGGTTTAAGAGATCTGCATCTAATACAAGATCTTGAAGATGTTTCCCTACATTGTCTTCTTCTTTTTTTTTAACAAATCAATTTTATTGATACATATTAATAAAGCATACAGTTCATCCAAAGTGTGCAATCAATGGTATTTGGTATAATCACATAGTTATGCATTCATCACTTCAATCATTATTAGAACATTTTCATTATTTCAATAATAATAATAATAATAATAAACAAAAAAACAGACAAACAAGAAAATTCCTCACCTCTCAATATCTCTCTATTTCCTCTGCTGTACATAGCTGCTATTTCTGGCTATTCTTGCACAATTATTTATTTGTTTATTAAGCAGTTTTATTGAGATATATTCACATACCATATGACCTATCCAGAAGTGTAGAATCACTGACTTTTAGTATAATCACAATGTTGTACATTCATCATCTCAAAAATTTTAGAATAATTTCATTACTCCAAAGAGAAAGATTCCATATGGCATAGCAGTCCTTCCCTAAACCTACATAACCACTAATCTAATTTTATCTTTATAAATTGGTTTATATTTATATTTTATATCAATGGAATCATACAATAGGTAGTACTTTGTGTCTGGTCTCCTTCACTTAGTATGTTTTGGGGGATTTTTTGGTCTGATATTAACATTTTGTAGTATTAGCCTACATTTGTTCAGCTTCAAAGAAAAACAGTCTTATATATGCAATTTTACCCATATTCATATTTCACATAATATATTAGTTCATAATAGCACTGTCATACAGAATTTGTCCTTTTGTATCTGGTTTGCTTCACTCAACATAATGTCCTTCAGGTTCATCCATGTTGTCATATCTTTCACGACTTCATTTCATCTTACCGCTGCATAATATTCCATCGTATGTATACTCCACAATTTGTTTCTCCATTCATCAGTTGATGGACACCTGGGTTGTTTTCAGCTTTTGGATATCATGAATAACGTTGCTATGAACACTGGTGTGCAGATGTCTATTCATGTCACAGCTCTCAGATCTTCTAGGTATATACCTAGCAATGGTATTGCCAGGTCCCATGGCAAGTCTATATTCAACTTCCTTAGGAACTGCCAAAGAGTCCTCCACAGTGGCTGTACCACTCTACAGTCCCACCAACAGTGAATTAGCATTCCTATCTCTCCACATCCTCTCCAACATTTACAGTTTTCTGACTTTTTAATAAAGGCCAGTCTAATAGGTGTGAAATGATATCCCATTGTAGTTTTGATTTGCATTTCCCTAATCGCTAGTGATGTTGAGCATGTTTTCATGTGTTTCTTCGCCATTTGTATTTCTTCTTTGGACAGTTGTCTTTTCAAGTCTTTTGCCCATTTTTTAATAGCATAGTTTATCTTTTTATTGTTGAGTTGTATGATCTCTTTATATATCATGGATATTAAACCCTTATTGGATATGTGATTTACAAATATTTTCTCCCATTGAGTCGGCTGCCTTTTCACCCTTTTGACAAAGTCCTTTGAGATGCAAAAGTGTTTGATTTTGAGGAGGTCCCATTTATCAAATTTTTCTTTTGTTGCTTGTGCTTTGGGTGTAAGGTTTAAGAAACTACCACCCACCACAAGATGTTGAAGATGTTTTCCTAATTTTCTTCTAAGAGTTTTATGGTTGTCACATTTATATTTAGGTACTTAATCCATTTTGAGTTAATTCTTGTATAGGAAGTGAGATGTGGAACCTCTTCCATTCTTTTGGTTATGGATATCCAGTTCTCTCAGCACCGCTTGCTGAAGACACTGTTTTGTTCCAGTACAGTGGATTTGGCAGGCATGTCAAAAACCAGTTGGCCTTAGAGGTGAGTGTTTATTTCTGGACTCTCAATTCTATTCCATTGATCAATGTGTCTATCTTTATGCCAATACCATGCTGTTTTGACCACTGTAGCTTTGTAATATGTTTCAAGATCAGGCAATGAGAGTCCTTCTATTTCACTCTTCTTTTTAAAGATGATTTGGTATTTGGGTTCCCTTTCCCTTCCAAATAAATTTGGTAATTGCCTTTACTATTTCTGTAAAGTAGGTTGTTGGAATTTTTATTAATATTACATTGAATCTATAAATTAGTTTGGGTAGGATTGACATCTTCACGATATTTCAGCCCTGAAACCATGAACACAGAATGTCATTCCATTTGTCTAGGTCTTCTTTGATTCTTTTTTAGCAGTGCTTTGCAGTTTTCTGGATAGAGGTCCTTTACATCTTTGGTTAAACTGATTCCTAGGTATTTGAGTCTTTTTGTTGCTATTGTAAATGGAATTTTTTTCTGATTTCCTCTTCAGATTGTTCAACACTCTGTATAGAAACATTTCTGATTTTTATGTGTTGATCTTGTATCCTGCCACTTTGCTGAACTTATTTATTAGTTCAAGTAGCTTTGTCATAGATATTTCAGAATTTTCTACATATAGGATCATGTCATCTGTGAATAGTGAGCATTTTACCTCCTCTTTTCCTATTTGGATGAGGGTTTTTGTTTTTGTTTTTTTCTTGTCTAAATGCTCTAGCTAGAACTTCTAACAAAATGTTGAATAACAGTGGTGAAAGTGGGCATCCTGTCAATCTACCCTAGGGTTAGAATTCTAGTTTGCTTAATTATTTACCACACACCCAGTGGAGTAGCGGGGAGCATAGAACACTGGTCCAAACACATCCACCCTACATTAATTACATGAAATCTGTCAATATCCTTGTCTGGAGAAAGAGTGTTGCAGGTCTTTCTTCCATCAATGTGCTCTGGAAGAGGCAGCTGAACAAGGAGGCCTTCTACATTGTCATCATTATTTAGCTTATTGATCAAGTTCAACAATTCCTTCTCTGAAATCGACACTGGTTTCAAAATTGTTTCACTGATGATTCCCACATCTGTGGCCACCTGGGTCTTATTGAGGAAGTAGGAGTGGCTGGCCGGGTTCTCACCCACCAGAACCACGCTCAGGTGTGGCCACTTGTGGCCTGAAGCCACCCAGTCTTCCACTTCCTGTGGTACTTCCTGCTTATCTGCTGGACAAGTATGTCTTTCCAGAAATGATAACAGCTTCATTTCAAACTGCCAAAGGGTGGAAGGGGTGATGGCAGGGGCAGCAGCGCTGTGTGGGCTGATATAGCCGGGCGGCCAGCCTGGGCACAAGAGATTATCAGCCATGCTAGTACTGGTGCCTGCATCGGGAGTTGCAAGTATTTTTTGAAAAATTTTGCATCAATATTTATTAGAGAGATTGGTCTTTAATTTTCCTGTAGTATCATTATTTGACTTTGGTATTGGGATGATGTTGGCTTCATAAAATGTGTTGGGTAATTTTCCCACCTCTTCAGTTTTTTGAAGGGTTTAAACAGGATTGGTGTAAATTCTTTTTGAAGTGCTTAGTAAAATTCACCTGGGAAGCGAGATCTAGTCCTGGACTTTACTTTTTTGACAGATTTTTGATGACTCATTCAATCTCTTTAAATGTGCTTGGTTTGTTGAATTCCTGTATTTCTTGTAGAGTCAATGTAGGTGGTGTGTTTCTAGGAATTTGTCCATTTCATCTAGATTGTCTAATTTGTTGGCATACAGTTTCTCATAATATCCTGTTATGATCCCTTTTATTTCTGTTGGGTCAGTCATAACATCTCTTTTATTTCTGATTTTATTTATTTGCATCTTCTCTCTTTTTCTTTATTAGTGTAGCTAAGGGTTTGCCAATTTTATTGATCTTCTCAAAGAACCAGCTTTTGGTTTTGTTGATGTTCTCTATTGTTTTCTTTTTTGGTTGCTATTTGCATGGAATATCTTTTTCCAACCTTTCACTTTCAGCTGATTTGTATCCCTGGTTCTAAGGTGAGTCTCTTATAGATAGCATATTGATAATTCATGTATTTTTATCCATTCTGTCAGCCTATATCTTTTGATTGGGGCATTTAATCCATTCACATTCGATGATATTACTATAAACGCATTATTTACTTCCACCATTTTATTCTTTAGCTTTCATATGTCATATCTTATTTTCATCTGGCGTTTTACCCTTTTGATCATCCTTTCTGATAGTCTTCCCTTCTACACTCTCCTCCAATCCCCTCTTTCCTGTCTTTTCCTTTCAGGCTCTAGGGCTCCCTTTAGTGCTTCCTGCACAGCCGGATTCCTTTTTATGAACTCTCATAGATTCTGTTATTTGTGAATGTTTTCAACTCACCTTCATACCTGAAGGACAATTTTCCCAGATAAAGAATTCTTGGCTGGCAATTTTTCTCTTTCACTATCCTAATTATATTATACCACTGTCTTCTTGCCTCCATGGTTTCTGATGAGAAATCTGCACTAAGTCTTACTGGGCGTCCCTTGTACGTGATTGTTTCCTTCTCCCTTTCTGCTTTCAGAATTTTCTCTTTATCTTTAGCATTTGACTTTCTGAGTAGTATGTGTCTTGGAGTAGGTCTATTCAGATTTATTTTGATTGGGATACGCTGTACTTCTTGGACATGTAAATTCATTTCTTTTAAGAGAATTGGGAAATTTTCAGCCAATATTTCCTCACATACTCTTTCTGTCATTTTTCCCTTCTCTTCTCCTTCTGGAACTCCCATGATACATATGCTTTTGCAATTTGTATTACCATTCAACTCCCTGAGCCCCTGCTCAATTTTTTCCATTCCTTTTTTTCCCTGTTCTCTCTCTTCAATTTTAGCTGTTCTGTGTACATCACTTATTCTTTCTTCTATCATTTTGAGTTTGCTGTTATATGTCTCTAATTTGTTTTTAATTTCACCTATTTTGTCTTTCATTCCCATAAGCTCTGTTATTTTTATATTCAGGTTTTCAGATTCTTCTTTGTGCTTGCCCAGTGTCTTCTAGATGTACTTTATCTCTTTGGCCATACTGTCTTTCAACCCATTGATGTGATATAGGAGATTTATATGAACCTCATTGATTAGTTGTCTCAAATCCTGGCTTATCAGGGCTTTGATATGTTCCTTTGCTTGAGCCATAGCTTCCTTTTCTTAGTATGGCTTTTAATTTTTTGCTGATGTCTAGGCATCTGATTATGATGGTGAGTTTACTCTGATGCTCTTCTTGCATAGTGATTTGGTGGTGGGAGTCTATGTGTTACTGTGTTCTTTGATTCTTGGTTCAACCTATTCTAGCTCTTTAGAATTATCCCATTTAGCTTCTCAAATCTGGGCCATAGACCCAGCAATGGGATGCAGACCAGCTTCCAAGGACCTTGGGGAGGGAGGGTGTAAAGGCCTGAAAAAGCCTCTTTTGTTTATTTATATTTTCCTTGCATGCATTTCCTTGGTCTGCCAGCAGTGGCGCTGTTTGACAGACCTCTCAGTTCAAACCCTGGTGGGAATGTGTTCACTGTAACCCCAACTGGAACAGTGTGACAGAGGATCCTGCCTCAGGACTATTCAGCCTTGCAAATCAAATTTTCTCAGAAGCTGTTCTCCCTTTGCTGACAGCCCCTTCCCTTTTCCTGGGTAGGAAATAATTCCACTCCCCTCTGTGTCCTCAACAAGCATTTCAGTCAGTAGGAGGGTATTTGAGAGGGTTGGCTCTCTTTAGTCCCCTGCTGGCTCCCAGGGCAAACAATGGTGAGGCCCCACCCAGCTTAGAAGGGCCCTTGGGACACAGCAAACCAAATTTGTTGGCCAAAAGCTGAATCAGTCTTAGGCTGTGTCCCTCTCTCTCCCCTTTCCTGGGGAAGGGGACCCCTTTGGCTCTCTCTGTCTGTATCCTCCTGCCAGAGGCCAGAGGACTCAAAGCTGTCTACTCTGAGGGTAGGGAGAAGGGTGCCTGCAGCTGTAGCTGCAGTTTTTGCTCACAGACTTTTCCCATTGAGAGTCTTTTTCTTTTTCTTCCTTGCCCGCCTCTCTTCTGGGTGGTGTCCAGCCTTCTCCTGGTGTCCTAAGCCCTAGAACATCTTTCCAGGCAGTTTCTGCCTGTGCTTTAAGTATATTTCTGGTAGAGAAGTGATTCCTGTGTCTCTCTAATACTGAATATTGTCTTGTAATCTGTCTTTCTCCTACCAGCATCCAGCAAAGTTGAGTAACATACTTTCTTCTCCCTGTTCTATTTGTTCTCTCTGCCTTCAAAGAATCCACATACTGCACAAGTTATGGTTCTCAAGCATGTTATTATTGTACCCTTCTGAGAATCCTTCTAACTCCCTGGGTTTCACATTATTTTCCATTATTATAAAAAGCCTCAGGATCTCCATACTTTTGAAAAGATTAGACTCATCTTTATTTTTTCCACTGCTGAAAGCCTTATTTTGTCACCTGAGTCAGGTTCACCTATCAATATCAATGGTAAATATTTACTGATCTGAATACCTACTGTGCTCAGGATAAATGTGATTTAAGGGTTCCTGGGAGCTTCCACATGGGTGGAAAAACATGAGCAAGCTAAAAAAGTACATTCTGTTTTTTTTTAAAATAGCTTTTCAAAAATAATGCTGTGCTACAGGGATAAGAGCTGTGCTCCTTTCATATTGATTGCTTCAGATCTATCCTCTTTGTGGTGAGAGTAATTGGAGCTGAAGGGAAGGTGACTGGGAAGAAAGGAATGCAGTACTGATCTTTTTAGCCAAGAGAAAGTTTTTTCACATATTGTGCCAAGCAGGGATTTCTGGGATCTTCTTTGTCATCCCTGGTTTGGTGGTTATTGACCAAGAAGAAAGAGCAATGTGGCTCAATTTGGGGACAGTGTTGCAGGGACAAGGACTGAATAAGGCAGAGTCAGGCAGGGTGGCCTGGAACAGATGCTTCAAGGTTTTTTCCAAAGAAAAAGCTAATGTTCAGAGCTAGAAAAATTGTGTCTGTCATCAGGTCCAGAGGACTGAGCATAGAACCAGAAATGGATGATGTTTCATGAGATTGGAAGCTATTGGCATGCAAGAATGGTGCAGGAAAAGAGGTGCAAAGCAGGAATGAGGTGAAAAGGTCTAAGAATGTGAACAGATAGAAGATCCCCCTTGGAATGTGGGTGAGTCAGCTGAAGTTAATGTGACAGGATAAGGGTTAAATGCATAGGAATAGTTTCTACATGGTCCCCTGATGCTATTTGTCCTTCTTGAAGTCAGGCCTAACTCAATATCTCCTCCAGATGAAGTGGTCACAACCTCTGTGATAGATTATGTTACGTACCCAACCTAAACATGCTCTTAATCTTAATTTACATTCCTGTGGGTGTGGCTCCAGGAAATAGGACTTCTTAAAGATGTTTTTCAACTTAAGGTTTGGTCCAACTGAATGAGGGTGGGCCTTAATCTGGATTATTGGAGGCCTTATAGAGAGAAAGCCTCAGGAGGGAGCCAGAAGCAAGAAATCAGTGGGAATCCAGAAGAGAAAGGAGAAGACATCGCCATGTGTTGTGAAATCCAAGGAGTCCACGGATTTTTAGTCTGTACCAGAATGCCACAGTCTTCAGGGAGAAAGCATGGCCTTGCTGATGCCTTGATTTTGGATTTCTAGCTTTTGAACCTGTGAGCCAATAAATTCCCATTGTTTAAGCCAACCCATTGTGCAGTGTTTGTGATAGCAGCGCAGGCAAACAAATATACCCTCCTTTGTGCATCCATTTTATGGATTTGTCATTGTCCCATCTTGATGGCATTTATTGGACTAGGGGTGTGGAGTCCTCTTTCCCTTCCCAAGTAACAAGCTCCTGGAGGCTAAGACCATGTTTTATTTATCTTTGTATCTTCATTGTGCCTAGACAACCCTCTGTGTGTCCTGAATGAACAAATTAAATGACCTAGAATATAATAGACTATGATGACGAAGGTAAGTTCTTCAAAGACAGATACTCTCATTCTTTAACTTATTTTTCATATGATCAGTTCTACATAAAATTTTTATATAGATAAGTTGCTGGTTTCCGTTGTTCCCCGCTCTCCATCCTGATGGTTTCTCCCTCTAGGAGCCCAAGGCATGACATCTAGAGCCCCAGATTTCCAGCCCTCCTGGTTGTTGCCCTTTATTCTAGAACTATTCTTTCAGTCTTGTCATACTATTAAACCTGTCTGTTCTTGTTACTGTGTTTGCCACAGAGCTCTGTACTTTTAGAAGGACTTCTAAGGATTAGCTTCATACAAATGTGTCTGTTGTGGAAGTTCTTTAATTATTTCAACAAATATTTATTTACTTGATCAAGAGTGTATCAGATACTGTTCTAGGTGTTTAGGTCATATCAAAGAACAAAGCAGCAAAAATCCCTCCCCTCATGGACCTTGCTTTCTTGGATTGGTGAGAAGGCAATAAATAAGACAAATTGTAAAATATATACAATATTAGTGGTAAGTGCACTAGTAAGTTAGTGGTAAGTAAGGAAAGAAAAATAAAACAGGGATAGTGAATGGAGACTATCAGGGCAGTAGCTGCATTTGTAGATGGTTTGGCCAGGGAAGGCCTCACTGAGAAGATAATGTTTGAGTATAGACTTGAAAGACATAAGTAACTGATCATAAGGCGAAGACCATTCTAGGCAGAGGAAACAGAAAGTGCAAAGGCCCCAATATAGAAACATACCTAGTGTTGAAAAAAAAAAGCAGTGACTTAAGCAGAGGAATGAAGTCAAGAGTAGTATGAAATGTGGTCAGAGAGGTATTGGGAACCAGATTATGTAGGGTCTTGTAGGTTGATGTAATGACTGGCTTTTACTCTTAATGTTATGGGGAGCCATTGTAGGATTTAGAGCTGAGGAATAACATGACTTGACTTACCTTTGACAGGAAAACTGGCGTTGTGTTGAGAATAGACCTTTAACAGGAGTACATATAATACCTCCTTAATTAAAATTGTGCTTCTTGGGGTGCCTTAATTCAAGAACATATATGACTAAAAGTAGAATTTAAGAACTCTTGGAAGAGTTTGGGGGGAGTCACCTTTTTTTCTGTTCTGCTCATGCCTGGTAGGCAAGCACCAACTCCATCTCTTCCTTGGTGGGTTCCCCGGCACAGCAGTCTGCACAGGGACCCTTCCTGTGCTCTGCGTTCTTTGCCTCAGGAACATCCCAAGGTTTGCAGTACACATAAGAGGCTACCTCAAGGGGAAGTGCCTATCTCTATCTGGAGCCAAGAGAAGTTTTTGGTTCTGGAAATAATAAGCAATTACTTCCAAGGGGACTCCCTGTACACACTTGGAAAAGGGATGGACCATATAATAAAGACTGGAGCTAAAAAATAAAAAAAATAAAAAGTGAGGGCAGTCTGCCAGGTATTACTGAATAGAGATTGGAAATGAAGAAATGAAACTTATTATTTGTGGGTAATATGATTGCATAGGTAAAGAGGATCCAAAAGAGTTTTCATATAAATTATTAGAATTAAGTGAGGAGAAGTTCTGAGAAGATGGCACTGTTAGTGGCAACATAGGTTTTAGAGGTTCTTGAATCTCCACACAAAAACATCTAGACAATATTTACCACAAAACTGGATGATAAGGTATCCCCATGAATTTCAAAATATAACCACTTGGGTATAGACCACCAACAGTTGGAAGAACTAAGTGGTACTGGTGTCTATTTAGTAGAAATAAGAGAGAAGTTGTGGCTGTTTGACAAACCTGAGAACAGGGAACCCCAAATAGCCTATAGGTATTCAGTGGAAAACATGGGTAGGGCAATTTGAGATCAGCAGCTGAAATCCAATAACAGGGGAGTGAAAGGGATCCACATTTGAAAGATCAAAAGGAGCTAGAGCAGTATAGGTGCTATGAACTTACTAAGCTGACCTTCCAGAGCTCCCTTCCAGGATAAGATACTATAGAGAAGAGAAATTGCTGGGAGTAGAATTAAAATTGAGCAGATGAAGACAATACAATTAAAAAGGACAAGATCCAGATAAAAGTGAGGGAGCATATCAGAGCCAGGTAATCTCAGAAAGCAGGCCACAATATTTTGTTCATGATAGAACATATAATAATTGTCCTATTAACTTACAGTCCATCATTTTTTTTTAAAGATTTATTTATTTATTTATTTATCCCCCCCCTTGCTGCTTGTGCTTGCTATGTCCATTCGCTGTGTGTTTTTTCTGTGTCTGCTTATCTCCCCCTTGCTGTGAGGTCTTGCTGCATCAGCCCACCGCGCGGCGCGGGCCGGGCTGCCCTCACAAGGAGGCCCTGGGAAGGGAACCCGGGGCCTCCCATATGGTAAATGGGAGCTCTATCGATTGAGCCACACCTGCTTCCCTAGTCCATTATTTAAAACAGGGTTCGTTGTGTTTTACAGTCCTATGTTTTTTTCTTTTAATTTTCATTCTAGTAAAATATATATGACCTAAAACTTCCCTTCTGTGCTGTTAATTACATTCACAATCTTGTGCTACCATCACCACCATCCATAACCAAAACTTTACAATCAACCCAAATAGAAACTATACGATTTAAGCATTAACTCTCCATTCCCTAACCCCAAACCTAGTCCCTGATAATCTATATTCTAGATTCTAACTCTATGAATTTGGCTTATTCTAATTATTTCCTATCAGTGAAATCTTACAATATTTGTCCTTTTGTGTGGCTTATTTCACTCAACATGATGTCTTCAAGGTTCATCCATGTTGTCACATGAATCAGAACTTCATTCTGATTTTTTTTATGGCTGAGTAATATTCCCTTTTATGTATATACCACATTTTGTTTATCCATTCATTGGTTAGTGGACACTTGGGTTACTTTCATCTTTTGGCAATTGTGAATAATGCTGCTGTGAACATTGGTGTACAAATATCTGTTTGATTCCCTACTTTCAATTCTTTGGGGTTGTATTAGTCAGCCAAAGGGGTGCTGATGCAAAGTACCAGAAATCTGTTGACGTTTATAAAGGATGCTTATTTGGGGTAAAAGCTTACAGTTACAAGGTCCTAAAGAGTCCAACTCAAGGTACCATAAGAGGTACTTTCTCACCCAAGTCAATTGCCACATGTTGAAGCAAGATGGCAGGTGATCTATGCAAGGGTTCAGCCTTCCTCTCTCTCAGCTACAGTCTGGCATAGGGCTTGTTTCTTTCCAGGCTCAGCTGCAAATTATCAGGCGAACGCCTCATCTCTCTTCCCAGGGCCTCAGGATCAAAGTTCTCTCCTCTACCGTGTCGAAGGAGCTCTCTCTCTCTTCCTGTGTATCTTCTATGTGTCTTCTTGAGTGAGTGTCTGTTTCTATCAGCCCACCAAGGGAGTGGGGACTCAATCCTGAGTCACACCCTACTGATGTGGTCTAATCAAAAGCCCTAAATTGATTTAATCAAGTAAACTTAAAACTTTTGAATTTAATACAATCAAAAGGCATCACACCCAGAGGAACAGACCCGTTTACAAATATAATCCTTCTCTTTTTGGGGGTTCATAAATAATATCAAACTGCAACAGGGGTATATACCTAGTAGTAGGATTGCCAGGTCATAAAGTAATTCTATATTTTGCTTTCTGAGAAACTGCCAAATTGTCTTTCACAGTGTCTGCACCATTTTAGATTCCAACCAGAAATAAATGAGCATTCCTGTTTCTCTACATGTTCTCCAACACTTTCAATTTTCTTTCTTTTTTTTTTTTTTTTAATAGTAGCCATTCTAGTGGATTGGAGATGATATCTCATTGTGGTTTTGAGTTGCATTTCCCTAATAGCTAATGATGTAGAGCATCTTTTCATGTGTTTTTCAGCCATTTGTATATCCTCTTTGGAGAAATGTTTATTCAAGTCTTTTGCCCATTTTTAAATTGGATTTTTTAAATATATCTGGGGTATTAAACTTTTATTGGATATGTGGTTTCCAAATATTTTCTCCCATTGAGTAGGTTGTCTTTTCACTTTCATGATAAAGTCCTTTGGTGTATAAATGTTTTTAATTTTGAGGTGGTCCCATTTATCTATTTTTTTCTTTTGTTGCTTGTGCTTTGGGTGTAAAGTCTAAGAAACCATTGCCTAATAATACAAGACCTGAAGATTATTCCCTACATTTTTTTCTAGGAGTTTTATAATCCTGGTTCTTATATTTAGGTCTCTGATCCATTTTGAGTTACTTTTTGTATATGGTGTAAGATAGGGTCCCCTTTCTTTCTTTTGTATATGGATATCCAGTTCTCCCAGAAACACATGTTGAAGAGATCATTCTTTCCCAATTGAGTGGATTTGGCAGGCTTGTCAAAAGTCAGTTGGCTGTAGATGTGAGACTCTATTTCTGAACTCCTAATTCGATTCCATTGGTCTGTATATCTGTTCTTGTGCTAGTAGTATTCTGTTTTGACCACTTTAGCTTTATAATAAATTTTAAAATCTGGAAGAGAAGCCACAATATTTTTTAACACTATACCAACACAACAGAAGAGGGAACCCTGTGATGTTAGAAAAGCTATCTGAACCAAATTACACACAAAAAAATTTAGCAACAGCAAAATATTGAAGTCAAGTCCAAAACAAAGTTACCTTAAGAAAGAAAGAGAATAAGGAGCATAATAATACCTACAGACAATGAAAGCATACCAAAAGGACATGCTCAAAAACAAAACTCTAATATAGTAGTTCAAGTATATTAAAATACAATAAATGATGTAAGACATGGAATAACAACATAAATCAGAATGAGAAAAACTCAGAAATGAGATAACCCAAATCAAGAAGAAATTATAAATAAAATAAAAAGAAACATTTTAGAAATGAAGGCTAAAGTAGAAGGAACTCAACAGCAAATGAACATAATATAATGCCTTAAGAAAAATAAAAGAGAAAAGAAGGAAATTTTTTTAAAATTAAGAGATGGAGAAAGGTAAAAAGCTTTGAAAGAAATTGGCAAATATTGAAAAATAGACAAAGAAGATGAAAAGATGAATAATAGGAGTCCCTGAAAAAGAAAATCAAAGCAAGGGAATAGAAAAAATAAAATGAAAACACACACAATACTTCTAATTCAAGAAAATGTTTGTATGAGGTGGGAGATAGGGGTCTTCTTTCTTTCTTTTGGATATGGATATCCAGTTCTCCCAGCACCATTTGTTGAATAGACTATTCTGACCCAGCTGAGTGGGCTTGACTGTCTTGTTAAAAATAATTTTACTGTAGATATAAGGGTCTATTTCAGAATTCTCAATTCAGTTCCATTGGTCAATATGTCTAGCTTTATGCCAGTACTATACTGTTTTTACCACTGTAACTAGATAATATGCTTTAAAGTCTGGATGTGAGAGTCGTCCAACTTTGTTCTTTTTTAAAGATATTTTTGGCTATTTGGGAGCCCTTACCCTTCCAGATAAATTTGATAATTGGCTTTTCCAATTCTACATAGAAGGATATTTGAGTTTTATCGGGATTGCATTAAAGCTGTAGATAAGTTTGGATAGAATTGACATCTTAATGATATTTAGTCTTCCAACCCATGAACATGGAATATCCATCCATTTATTTGAATCATCAATTTAACAATGTTTTATAGTTTTCTGAATACAGGTCCTTTATGACCTTGCTTAAATTTATTTCTAGATATTTAATTCTTTTAGTCACTATTATAAAAGGAATTTTTTTTTCACTTCCTCTTTAGATTGCTCATTAGTAGTGTATAGAAATACTACTGATTTTTGTGTATTAATCTTGTATCCTGCCACATTGCTGAAACTGTCTATAAGTTCTAATAGTTTTGTTTTGGATTTTTCAGGTTCTAAGTATAGGATTATATCATCAGTGAATAACAAAAGTTTTACCTCTTCCTTTCCTGTTTGGGTGCCTTTTATTTCTTTTTCTTGCCTAATTGCTCTTAACTAGAATTTCTAGCACAGTATTGAATAACAGTGGGGAGAGTGGGCATTCTTGTCTTGCTCCCAATCTCAGCGGGAAAGCTTTCATTCTTTCACCATTAACTACAATGTTAGCCATGGGTTTTTCATATATGCCCTTTATTATATTAAGAACGTTTCCTTATATTATATTTCAGAGTGTTTTTTATCAAAAAAGGATGTTGTGTTTTGTCACATGCCTTTTCTGCATCGATTGGAATGATCATGTGATTTTTCTTCTTCAATTTATTAATTGAACTTCAGTTTATTAACTGATTGATTTTCTTATGTTGAGCCACCCTTGCATACCTAGTATAAAGCCCACTTGATCATCACATATAATTATTTTGATGTATTTTTGGATTTGGTTAGCAAATATTTTGTTGAGGATTTTTGCATCCATATTCATTAAAGAAATTGGTTTGTAATTTTCTTTTTTTGTAATATCTTTCTTTGGCTTTGGTATTAGGTTGATGTTAGCTTCATAAAATAAGCTTGGTAGTGTTCCTTCCTGTTCAATTTTTTGGAAGAGTTTGAGCAAGATTGGTATTAGATCTTCTTTAAATGATTGGTAGAATTCACCAGTAAAGCCATCTGGTCCTGGACTTTTCATTTTGGGTTTTTGATGACTGTTTCAATTTCTTTACTTATGATTGGTTTGTTGAGGTCTTCCATTTCTTCAAGGGTCATTGTGGTTTGTTCATGTGTTTCCAGAAATTTGTCCATTTTATCAATGTTGTCTAGTTTGTTGGCTTAGTTCATTGTATCCTCTTATGATCTCTTTTATTTCTATAGGGTGATTGGTAATGTCACCCTTCTTGTTTCTGATTTTATTTATTTGCATCTTCTCTCTCTCTCTCTCTCTTTTGGTTTATCTAGCTAAGGGTTTATTGATTTTGTTGATCTCAAAAAAAACAACTTTTGGTTTTGTTGATTTTCTCTACTGATTTTATTCTCCATTTCATTTATTTCTGCTCTAATCATTATTCCTTTCTGCTTGTTTTGGGATTGGTTTGCTGTTCTTTTTTTAATTCCTCCAGGTGTGCAGTTAGGTCTTTGATTTTAGCTCTTTCTTCCTTTTTAATATAAGCATTGAGGGCTACAAATTTCCCTCTTAGCACTGCCTTTGCTGTTTCCCATAAGTATTCATATGTTGTGTCCTCATTTTCATTTGTTTTGAAGTATCTACTGATTTCTCTTGTAATTTCTTCTTTAACCCACTGATTATTTAAGAATATATTGTTTAATCTCCATATATTTATGGATTCTCCCTTTTTCCACCTGTTATTAATTTCTGACTTAATTCCATTTTGATCAGGGAAAGTGTTTTGTATAATTTCAGTGTCTTTAAATTTATTGAGATCTGACTTATGTCCTAGCATATGGTCTACCCTGGAGAAAGATTCATGACCCCTTGAGAAGAATGTATATCCTGCTGTTTTGGGATGTAATGCTCTACAAATATGTATTAGATCTAGTTCATTTATCATATTATTCAAGCTCTTGGTTTCCTTATTTATCCTCTGTTCAGATGTTCTATCTAATGCTGAGACTGGAGTGTTGAAATCTCCAATTATTATTATAGAGACATTTATTTCACCCTTTACTTTTCCCAGTTTGTGTCTCATGAATTTTTGGGCACCTATGTTAGCTGTGTAAGTATTTATTATTGCTATTTCTTCTTGGTGAGTTGTCCCTTTTATTAACATATAGTAATCTGCTTCGTCTCTTATAACAGTTTTGCATTTAAAATCTATTTTCCCCGGTATTAGAATCATTACACCCATTCTTTTTTTATTGCTATTTGCATTAAATCCTTTTTCAACCTTTCACTTTCAGCCTAATTGTGTCCTTGCATCTAAGATAAGTCTCTTGTAGACAACAATTAGATGGCTTATGTTTTTGTACAGTCTATGTCTTTTAATTGGGGAGTTCAACCTATTAACATTGTGTCACTACTATAAAGGCATTACTTACTTTGACCATTTTATTCCTTGGCTTTCTGTTGTCATATATTACTATTGTCTGTCTTTTAGCACTTTCAATTTCTCTTACTTATATTTTTCATTTCTATACTCTTCTCCAGTACTCTCTCCCTTGTCTTTTCCTATCAGACTGTAACACACCCTTTCATATCTCTTGTAGATTCAGTGTCTTGATAACCTACTCTCAGATTTTGTTTGTCTGTAAAGAATTTAAATGCACCTTCATTTCTGAAGGATAGTTTTGCTGGATAAAGAATTCTTAGCTGGCAATATTTCTCTTTCAGTACCTTAAATATATTGTACCACTGCTTTCTTGTGTCCATGGTTTCTGAACCTTATTAAGGATCCCTTGTAAGTAATACATTACCTTTCTCTTGCTGCTCTCAAAAATCCTCTCTCATAAGGGTTGGAAAATTTTCAGTCAGTATTTCCTTAGATATTCTTTCTACCCTCTTTCTGTTTTCTTCTCCTTCTGCAACACCTATAACATACATGTTTGTGTATTTCATGTTGTCATTCAGTTCCCTGAGACCCTGTTCAGTTTTTTGTACTCTTTTCTCTGTCTCTTCTCCTATCTTTTCAATTTCAAATGTCCTAACTTTGAATTAATGTATTCGTTCTTCTAAATTAGGTCCTTAATCCATTAATTCAAAATGGATCAAAGACCTAATATAAGAACTAGAACTATAAAACTCTTAGAAGAAAATGTAGGAAAACATCTTCAAGATCTTGTGCTTGGTGGTGGTTTCTTGGACCTTACACCCAAAGCACAAACAACAAAAGAAAAAAATAGATAAATTGGACTGCCTCAAAATTAAATAATTTTGTTCTTCAAAAGAATTTATCAAGAAAGTAAAATGGCAGCCTACTCAATGGGAAAAAAATCTTCATAAAACAGATCTGATAAGAGATTGATCTCCATGTTATAGAAAGAGATCACATAATGACAAAATGACAAGCTACCCCATTAAAAAGTGGGCAAAAGAATTGAACAGACATTTTTTCTGAAGTGGAAATACAAATAGCCAAAAGACACATGAAAAGATGTTCAACATCACTAGCTATTAGGGAAATGCAGATCAAAACTACAATGAGATATCATCTCACACCATAAAGAATGGTCATTATTTAAAGAACAGGAACTTTCAAGTGGTGGAGAGGATGTGGAAAAATAGGAACATTCCTTCACTGTTGGTGGGAACCTAAAATGATGCAACCTCTGTGGAAGATGTAGTTCCTCAGGAAACTAACTATAGAACTGCCATATGATCCAGGAATCCTGCTACCAGGAATATATTCAGAAGAACTGAAAGTAAGGATGTGAACAGATAATTGCACACTGAAGTTAATAGTGGCATTATTCACAATTGCTAAAAAATGGAAACAACCTAAGTGTCCATCAGCTGATGAATGAATAAACAAGATGTGATATATTCATATGATGGAATATTACTCAGCTCTAAGAAGAAATCAAACGGGGAAGCACATGACAACATGGAGGAACCTTGAGGATATTATGTTGAGTGAAATAAGCCAGACACAAAAGTACATGATCTCACTGATATGAACTAAATACAGTGAGTAGACTTATGGAGTTGGTTTATGAAGTGTAGGTTAGTGGGAGATGGAATGTGGGATGAGAAGAGGGAGAACATGCTGGACGTATGTAGAATGTTTAATAAGGTCAAATGTAGATATGTGGTAATGGTTGGACTTGATGGTAACATAATGAATGTAACAAACACTGGTGATTTTGGATTTGATAGTGGCTGAAACAAGTAGTCTAGGAAGATTAATGTTAGTTGGAGGACAGCTGGAGGATAATATTGGGAATTTATAACAATGATTTTGGAAGTAGATGAGGATTGTGGTTAATAATATAAATATAAGAATGTTCTTCTACTACAGGGTTTTAAGAATGTGGTGCTATATGGGAAAAATATATCTAATGTAATTTATGGACTGTAGTTAACTCAACATTGTATTGTTTTTGTAGTAAAAGCAAAGTTGGTACTATATTAATTCTAAAGGTAATAAAAAGAATGTGGTATTTGGTTTTGTGAGATATGAGTACAAGTAAGCATTTTTTTCTCTTTTTAATTTTTTTAATTAATTAATTAATAAGGAGATCTTGACTATGTCATTTAACTAATCTGTGTTCATCTGTGTATCTTTCTGAACACTAGATGAATAATTGAGTTAGCAGTTGGATTTAGACTAAAGTGCCCGAAAAAGAACTTTTTAGGAGTAATGTTTCCATAATTTGTTGAGTTGCCTTTAACTGTTCTTTTATTTTTATGAATTTGAAATAAAGTTGTTAATTTAAAAAAAAAGAAAACTGAACTAAGAATTTGAAACTACATATTGAAAGAACACACTCTGTGGCTGAAGATGTCAACTCATAATGAATAACACCAAGGCATACTCTAATAAATTTACTAAGCTCTGAAGGACAAAACAAAGAAACAAAAAACCTCATTTGTGTCTTGTAGTTTGGAGCCATATGCACCCCAGAAAAACATGTTCTTAAACTTAATCCATTCTTGTGGTTGTGAACCCATTGTAAGTAGGACTTTTTGATGAGGCTACTTCAGTTAAGATGTGGCCTAGCCCAATCAGGATGGGTCTTAATCCTATTACTGGAGTCCTTTATAAATGGAATGAATACAGACTAAAAGAAAGGAAAAAAAAAAAAAAGCCATGGAAGCAAGAAGCTGAAATCAATGAAACCTGGAAGAGAAGGGAGAGACCAGCAGATGCTGCCGTGTGCCTTGCCATGTGGGAGAGGAGCCAAGGATCGCTGGCAGCTGTTCTGTGGGAAGAAAGCATCGCCTTGATTATGCCTTGATTTGGACACTTTCATGACCTCAAAACTGCAAGCTAATAAATTCCCATTGTTCAGGCTGAACCATTTCATGATATTTGCTTCAAGCAGACTAGTATGCAAGAACTCAGGAAATATTGTTTCCAGGATAACTTCTGAGGACTCTACTTGACAACAAGACACAGACAATCAAAATGACCAGAGTCATATATAAAATGACTAATGGTAAGTATAAATATACAAACTTACTTGTAGAACTAAGACTGAATGAAGGTTAGAGAGAGCATGTTATATAATGATTTTATGATGTGACAATATAGTTATAATTGATCCATTGAAAAATTAGGAGAGGATGAGGATAGAATATGCAAAAAGTTTTTAACTGTTTTCAATACTCATAATTGGGGTTGGTACTATTAGTACTTTTACACTAAGGATGTTATATGTATAATGTGGAATAAAACAAGTAATTTTAAAACATTCTAATTCTATTTGTTTTCCTTTGTATCTTTGAGAATGAGGTTCAGTGAGTTGAAAAAAAGAGATGCAGATGTAGATCAAGGCTAAGAGATTAAGTAAAAGCCCTGTAATTGTGATTTTTGAAATAGAAGTACCCTAGCTCTGTTCACTGAAAAGCCCTAAAGATAATAACCAACTCAGTAGCAATGAGCATTTCTAGTGTCCAGATTATGGTCTTGAAATACCATTTTCCATTAAAAGAAACTAGAGCTCGTTAGGGAAATGGCTGATTCCAGTTTTGGGGCTAGAAAGATTCAAGATGAGCCCACCACTTAACATATCCAATAGCACAGAAGCTGTAGAAGACCACTAAGGTCATGTCAAAAGGACTTGGGAGCCAAACTGAAGAGGCTCCCACTGGCCAAAAATGGCATTATTTGAGCTTCAATAAGAATAAGATTTGCAGTTTATTGAAACCCATTAAATATGTTTAAATCCATAATTTCATAATTTTAAAAAACCTAATTGGGAAAGCAGATGTGGCTCAAGTGATTGGACTCCTGTCTATGGTAATATGGAAGGCCCCAGGTTCAATTTCCGGGGCCTCCTGGTGAAGACAAGCTTGTCCATGGCCTGCGCCCCGCAGAGAGCTGACTGCCAGTACCCCCTGGAGAGCTGACACCGGCGCCCCGTGGAGAGCTGAACTGGTGCAGCAAGATGACGCAACAAAGGGAGACGCAAAGGAGAGACAGTGAGAGACGCAGCAGACCAGGAAGACGAGGTGACTCAAGCAATTGAGTGCCTTTCTCCCACACTGGAGGTCCCAGGATCGGTTCTCGGTAGAGGAGAAGAAAAACAAGCAGACACGGAAAGAACACACAGCAAATGGACACAGAGAGCAGACAATGAGTGCAAAAACAACAATGGGGCGGAGGAATAAAATTAATTTTTAAAAAAATTTTTAAAAAGCTTCTTAAAAAAAAACCTAATTGGTCACCTTCTGAGGATGATAGGGAACCAACGCATTATCTTGAAAATGAAGGAAATAGAAAGAATGATACCTTTTCTATATCATCTGTATCTCCAGCGGAGTGCTGGCCCGCACAGAGTGCTGGCCTGCGCAGAAAGCTTGCACAGCAAGATGACACAACAAAAAGAGACACAGAAGAGACAATGAGAGATGCAGCAAATCAGGGAGCTGAGGTGGCACTAGAGATTGAGCAGCCTTTCTCCATTCTGGAAGGTCCCGGGATCGGTTCCTGGTGCTGCCTAAAGAGAAGACAAGCAGACACTGAAAGAACACAGAGAGCAGACAGCAAGTGCAAAACAACGATGGGGTGGGGATGGGGGAAATAAATAAATAAATAAATCTTTTTAAAAAATCAATTTTCATAAAAAAAATAATAATTAAGGACTCCTGCTCATTATAAAATGAAAGATGC
>JAQZBX010031714.1:0-26198 GCA_029593785.1 Cabassous unicinctus
ATGCAAAAATATGTGTGGTGGGTGTCCCAGAAGGAGAAGAGAAGGGAAAAGGGGTAGAAGGAATATTTGAAGAAATAATAGTAGAAAATTTCCCAACCCTACTGAGGGACATAGATATCCATGTCCAAGAAGCACAATATACTCCCATCTGAATACATATGAATAGAACAACACCAAGACACATACTAATCAGATTGTCAAATGCCAAAGAAAAAGATAATTCTGACAGCAGCAAAAGAAAAGTGATGCATAACATACAAGGGATACCCAATAAGATGAAGTGCCAATTTCTCATTAGGAAACCATGGAGGCAAGAAGACAGTGGTATGATATATTTAAGATACTGCAAGAAAAAAACTGCCAGCCTAGAATCTTATTTCCAGCAAGACTGTCTTTCAAAAATGCGGGCAGAAACTGAGAGAGTTTGTAACCAAGAGACTGGTTTTGCAGGAAATGTTAAAGGGAGTGCTACAGCCTGAAAAGAATAGACAGGAGAGAGAGTCTTGGAAGAGGGTCTAGAAATTAAAATTATATCAGTAAAAGTAACTAAAAGTGTAAAAAGAGTGGTGAAAATAAAATATAACAGATAAAAACCAAAGGTCAAAATGGGGTGAAATAAGAACTGCCTTTACAATAATAAATTGAATGTTAATGGATTAAACTCCCCAACCAAAAGACAGAGACTGTTGGAATGGATAAGAAAATATGAGCCATCTATATGCTGTCTACAAGAGACTCACTCTAGACACAAGGATACTGTATTAGTCAGGGTTCTCTCGGGAAACAGAATCAACAGGAGATATCTGTCAATAATATGAGATTTTATAAGAGTCTCTCATGTGACCGTGGGGATGCACAAGTCCAGGTTCCACAGGCAGGCTGCAAGCCAGGGGCTCCAATGCAAGTCCAGTGAAAGGTCCTTGATGAGTTTCTGGGAGAAGTTGGCTGTCCACAGATGAGCTGGGAAATTCTCTCTGAATGTTGAAATCACTTCCCCTTTTAAGGCATTCAACTGATTGGATAAAAGCATCACCCATTGCTGATGCAACCTCCCTAATTGATGCAGATGTAATCAGCCATCCATGCAGTAAACTCACTGGTGATCGAAGTCCATAGATGCTCTTATATTACAATTAGCCCAGTGCTTGCTGGACCCAACACCTGGACACAATTACCTGGCTGAGTTGACACATTAGCCTAACCATCACAGATACCAATAGATGGAAAGAGAAAGGCTGGAAAAAGATATTCCATACATGCAGTAACAATAACAACAAAAAGCTGGAGTAGCTATACTTATATCAGATGAAATAGACTTTAAAAGCAAAACTGTTATTGGAGACAAGGAAGGACATAATATATTAACAAAAGGGGCAATTAACCAGGCAGAAATAACAATCATAAATGTATAAGCACCTAATCAGGATGCCCCAAAAATACATGAGGCAAACACTGGCAAAACTGAAGGGAGAAATAGATGGCTCTACAATAATTGTAGTAGACTTCAATACAACACTCTCAGCATTGGAGAGAACACATGGGCAAAGAATCAATAAAGAAACAGAGAGATTGAATAATATGATAAATGGACTAAACCTAATAGACATATACAGAACATTGCACCCTAAAACAAAAGTGCTCCTAAAATGCTCATGGATCTTTCCCCATGATAAACCATATGTTGGGTCAAAAAGCACATCTCAAAAAATTCAACAAGATCAAAGTTATATAAAGCACTTTCTCCGATCATAGTGGAATTAAGTTGGAAATCAACAAGAGGCAGAAAAAGGGAAAATCCACAAATATAAGGAGATTAAGCAACACACTCTTAAATAATCAGTGTGTCAAAAAAGAAATTTTGAGAGAAATCGATAATATTTCAAAAGAGTGAAAACAAGAACATAAGCTATCAGAGCCTATGGGATGCAATGAAGACAGTGCTGAGAGGGAAATTTATAGCCCTCACTGCTTACATTAAAAAAGAAAGAGCTAAAGTCAATAACCTAACTACACAACTGGATGAACTAGAAAAAGAACAGCAAACTATTCCCAAAGCAAGCAGAAGGAATGAAATAACAAAGATCAGAGCAGAAATAATTGAAATTGAAAAACAAAAATCAATATAGAGGAGAGGTTCTTAACCTTTTTTTTCCATGTACCCTTTTGCCAATCAGGTGAAAACCATGGACCCTTTACTAAGTCTATACTATACTGTGTATTATTTAATAAATATATCACAACTACACTAACACTTCCCTACAAGAATAATACTTTTTTTTTTCATTTAAATTCAAGCTCATGGACCCCTTGTTAAGAACCCCTGATACAGAGAGAATCAATAAAACCAAAAGTTGGTTCTTCCTCAGGAAGTCACATATAGAACTGCCATATGATCTGACAATTCCTTTACTAGGAATATATCCAGAAGAACTGAAAACTGTGATGTGAACACATATTTGCACACTGATGTTCATAGTGGTGGTATTTATAATTGCCAAAAGATGGAAACAACCCAAGTTTCTTAGTCAGTCAAAGGGGTGCTGATGCAAGGTACCAGAAATCTGTTTGCTGTTATAAAGGGTATTTATTTGGGGTAAAAGCTTACAGTTACATGGCCTTAGAGAGTACAACTCAAGGTTGGTTTATCACCAAAGTCAGTTGCCACTTGTTGAAGCAAGATGGCTGCCGATCTCTGCAAGGGTTCAGCTTTCCTCTCTCTAAGCTACAGGCTGACATAAGGCTTGTCTCTCTTCCTGGGGCCATAGGACCAAAGTTCTCTCCTCTTCCATGTCATGACAATGTTCCCTCTTCCCATGTATCTTCTGTGTGTCTTCTTGAGTTAGTGTCCATTTATATAGACCACCAAAGGGGTGGGGACTTAAACTTATACCCTACTGACACTGTCAAATCAAATTCCTAATCTTAACAGGTAATTTAATCAAAGACATCTCAGCTGAATCTCATACTCCCAGAGGAACAGACCAGTTTAAAAACATAATCCTTCTTTTTCTGGAATTCATAAATAATATCAAACTGCTACACCAAGTGTCCATCAACCCATGAATGGATAAACAAAATGTGGTATAAACATATTATATCCATACAATGGAATACAATGCTGCAGTAAGAAGAAATGATATTGGGACACATGATAACATGGATGAATCTTGAGGACATTATGCTAAGTGAAATAAGCCAGACACAAATATTGCATGGTCTCACTAATATGAACTAAATACGAAGAATAAATGCATGGAGTTAAAATCTAGAGTATAGTTTATTCAGAGATAAGAGGAAGGCTGAGAAGGAGTACTGATGCTTAATGTACATAGACATTTTAATTAACTTGACTGTAAACTGTGGAAATAGAGTTGATAGTAACACATTATAGTGACTAGAGCTAAAGCAGCTGATTTATAAATGGGAGTGTGCCTGAAAAGGGCAGTCTAGGGATGTAAATGTCAATTGAAAGAAAGCTAGAGATTAATCTAGGGACTGAATAATACAGTGAACCCAGAGATGGATGAGAATTGTGGTTAATAGTACAAATACAAGAATGTTTTTCTATGAACTAGAATGGATATACTTCACTATTGCAGGGTGGTAGATAATGTGGAGAAGCATGGGAAAAATACAATTAATGTAACCTATGGACTATAGTTAACAGTGATACTGTAATATTCTTGCATCAAGGCAAACAATGTACTGTGTTAATAATAGGGGGGAAATATGCCAAATGTACACTATGGACCATAGTTAGTGGTAATAATCTGATGATATTATCTGATAATCTGTAACAAATGTTCCACAACAGTGTGGTATGTTGGTGAAGGGTTGTTGTATGGGAATTCCACACATGTATATGATTGTTTTGTAAGTTCACAACTTCTGTAATAAAAATATATTTCTAAAAAGTATGACTAATTAAAGAAATAACTTATGATGGATTCATTAACCATTTAGTACCAACAGCATGGACTGGAAGAAAATTGTAAAATTTTATTGCTCCTGAACCATGCCTCTGCACACCCTCATCCTGGAATTCTTATGTAATATTTTCAGTTTTTCTTTTCCTCCCAAGTTGACATCTGTGGTACAGCCTTTGGATCAAAGAATATACACATTATGAAGGGTAAATATAAACATTTCTTTTTGAACCATATGCTTGTTTCAGTGAACAGAGGCCTAGTAATCTGTCTTCCTTAAAGAATTCAGTCTTAAGAATGCCATTTTTGGTGATGTCAATGCTTGGGCTGATATTGTTAAATCAACTTTAACAAAAGTTTAGCACAGACTTTTAGCTACCTTTATGTTGGAAAATATAACTGCCAATAAAGACAGAACAATTTGAGGTCACTAATGAGAAAACAGTTACATCAATCTTTGTTATTTACACCAAATATTGTTGGCTGAATATTTTAGAAGATGCTGACATCAAATAAATACTGATCATTTACAATGATGCAGCTGTTGTGTGTTTCTTGAGTGATGGGGAAATTGCTTAAATGTTGCAAAATACAAATAAGTATGAGGATAGTAGTGATGATAATGATGAAATTATGAATAAAAAATTATGATGAAAAGATCACCATATATTATCTAGTGAAAGGTATGGTTAGTGAATAGCAGCTTTGAACAACATGAAGAGATAATTATTTTTATTAAAAATTTTTACATCAACATCATTTTTATGATTCTATGGCAGTTGTTCTACTTATCTCACCTGAGCTCACTGTGCAATTTCAGTCAGGTGAGATTTTAAGTGAAGCAGAAATGTCCAAGATTTTATCATTCACATGTCAGGGAAGTTGGTGCTGGCTCTAAGCTAAAGAGTCTCAACTTTCTTCCTTGTAACCTTTCTTCCTCCTGTAGGCAAGACTGAGCTTCCTCATAGTATGGTGGTCTCAGAGTTTCAAGATAGTGCAGGTGAAAGGCCTCAAAAGGAAAGTTACACAGCATCACTTCTACCACATTAATTGACCAAAGCAAGTCACAATGCCAACCAAAACTCAAAGATGGTAGAAAAATAGATTCCCCCTCTTGATGGGAAGAGAAGCAATGTCACATTGAAAAGGTGCACAAGAGAAGTCATTGTGGCTAAAGATTTGCAAATTATCTACCACAATGTCCTCATTTCTAGAACTCTTCATTCCTTTCTATCTAGTATCATATTTCTTCTGCCAAAAGAACTTTCTTTAACATTTTGTTGTTGTTGTTGTTGTAGTTCAGTTCTGCTGGTGATAAATTCTTTCAACTTTTGTTAGTCTAAAAATGACTATTTTGCCTTCATTTTTTGAAGGATATTTTCACTGGGTATAAAATTCTAGGATGACAATGTTTTCTTTCATCACTTTAAAGATGCTATTCCATTATCTTCTGTCTAGCAGTTTCTAATAAGAAGTCTGTAATAATTCTTATCTTTTTCCTCTGTATGTGATGTAGTCTTTTTTCCTCGGATTGTTTTTAAGATTTATTCTTTATCACTAGTGTCCAGCAATTTGATTATGCTATGCCTTGATGTGGTGTGTGTATGTTCCCTGTTTTGGATTCTTTGAGCTTCTTGGATTAATAGTGTGATAGAAATAATTCTCTGATGTGTCCTCCGAGATTTCTTCTCCCTGGTTTACACATATTATATAATTTCCTTCCTTGGTATATATGGTGAGTATGATGGGATAGTCACTCCTGTGATTAGGTTATGTTCTTTAGGTTATCTTTAAGAAAGGGAGATTATCCTCAGTGGGTCTGCCTAATCAAGTGAGCCCTGAAAATGTAAGACTCTTCCTGATGAAAGACGTTTGAAGTATGAGAGGTATTCAAAACAAGGAGCATTCTCTATTGTTGGCTTTGAAGATGGAGAGAGCCACATGGCAAGGACCTAAAAACTTTCTCTAAGAGCTGAGAGCAGTCCCCAGTTGACAGCCAGAAAGAAAATAGGAAATTTGGTCCTATAATCTCAAGGAAATGAATTCTTCCAACAACCTAAATGAGCTTGGAAGCAGATTATTCCACAGAGCTTCCAGCTGATAAAGCACTCCAGGCAACACCTTGAATGTGAGATGCTAATTCAGCTAACCTATACCTGGACTTCTGACCTATGGAAATTGTGAGATATAAATGGTTGTTGTTTTAAGCTGCTAAGTTTGTGGTAACTTATAGAAATATATAACTAATATGCATGGATTTACAGTTTTCATTAAATATGGAAAATGTTCAGCTATGGTTTCTTCAAATATTCTTCTGTTGCCCCTGCCACTTTTTTCTGGGACATGAATTACACATATGTTAGGTTAACATTGTTCCACAGACTCTGAGGCTCTGTTCCTTTCTGTTTTTTTTTTTTCAGTCTTTTTCTCTCTGTGCTTCATTTTGGATCATTTTTATTACTATGTTTTATTTCACTGCTTTTCTTTTCTGCAGTATCTAATCTTCTGTTAATTTCATCCAGTGAATTTTTCTTTTTATTGCTTTCCTCATTATGTTGATGTTTTCTTTTAAATACTTGACCATATTTATGATAGCTGTTTTAAAGTCCCATGTGCTAATTCTTTCATCCCTGTCATTTCTGGATCTGTTTCTATTCAAAACAAGGAGCATGAATCACATGATCCCACTTTTCTCCAAGGCATGAATCACATGATCCCACTTCTTCAAATGTCCAGTAACTTTTACTGGATGTTAGGCATGGTAATTTTAACTTGCTGCTCTCTGGATTTTTTTTTAATGACAAGTAGGCTTGATTTTTTCAAGGCTTATACACTTCAAGGTTAATTTTCTAAAAAGACTTGTTAAGACAGGTTTAGGGTAGCCTTTACTCTAGATACCCTAGACCTAATTTAGTCCTTCTACTAATGTGTGATCCTTCTAGGGATCCTAATGAATGTCTTAGATGTTTATCAAGGCCTTTTTTGACCAGTCAGAACTTGAAAGTCTCCTAGCCCTGTGTGAGCTCTGGAAGTTAACTTTAGAACTTAATGGTTATTCTCTGCTTGGTTTCATGGAGTTTCATCCTATGCATGTGCAGCATGCAACAGACCCATGGGGTTACAAATTAGACTTCTAGAGTTCTTTTTCTGCATTGCTCTCTCCTTTCTGATATGACAGCAAAAAATTTCAGCCATTTTCACCTCCCTGACCTCTAACTGCTGTCTCCTCAATTCAGTAAGACCACCATACTCTGGTTGGGATTCCCCTTCCCTGTACCGTGGTTTGGAAAGTGCCTCAAGAAGAAAAACAAAGGTTATTGGAGAGCTTACTTGTTTTCCTTCCCTCAGAGATCATAGGTCATGCACTGAATGCTATCCAATGACCAAAAACAGCTGTTTAATGCATTTTGTCCAGTCTTCATTGTTTACAGCAGAAAGGCAAATCTGGACCCAGATACTGCATCATGGCCAGAAGCAAAGCTGGAGGACATTATTTAAAGGCTGTGAATTGTACTGCTAGTTCATCACTTGAGACTCTTGCTCCTGACCCATCATCGATGTCCAGTTGTAACCTGATGACAACAATGACAGCAAAACTGATATATTCTCCTCATGATCTTCAAATAAGGAGCATTTATTGACTGTATATATATATGTATATATAAACCAAATATATATAACATTTGATTTAGTTTTAACATGTATATGATTGCAAATTTCCTGATTATTTCCTGTAGAAATAAGAAATACTAGAGTATTTTATGGTCTATGTTTATTCCAATATTTCATTTACCAATTTATTTTATATAAATTTAAATGTGATTTACAATCTTTAACACACTTAGTTTGAATAGTCATGTTTCACTGCAAAAATATTAATACATTTGATTTTGGAATTTTCTCCAGACTCCACTATATGGTATATGAATGTATAACCTTTCTAAAAATATGTAAAATTCTAAAATATAAATTCTGCCCGCAAAGGTTTCTGACAATACAAACATTCTTGCTGACCTGATTTTGTGATAATCAGGGTAGACTAAACATTTGCTATATTAAGAACCATGCATGTGTCCCCAGACCTAGTTTTTCTCCCTAGGTCTGGTTTTTAGAATGCTGGTGATAAACTAAGCTTGATTTATTATATGACCATCCTGTATGGGAAAAGACTGTAACTTTGGGTATCTTTGGTCAACCTTGGGAGATATAGCAGGGGGATAGATGTGGCTCGGGTGGTTGGGCCTCTGTCTCCCGTACGGAGGTACCTGAGTTCGATCCCCAGGACCTCCCAGTAAAATAAAAAAAAGAAAAATATAGAAGGCACATGGGCCACTGGGCCCCGTGCATGGATGTGCCACCAGGCCCTGAGCGCGGGGGCGCCGCCAGGCCCCACAAGCAGGTGAGCTGCCCAGGCCCCATCCGTGGGTGAGCCATCAGTCCCCACGAGCCATGCAGCGAGATGATTACGTAACAGGAGAGTGACACAAGACGAGATGCACCGGAAAACCAGGAACTAAGGTAGCACAGACGGTAGGATGCCTTTCTCCCACATCAGAGATGAAATCCCAGTGAAGACAGGAGGAGAAGGATGAGAAGAGAGGGCAGGAAACAGACACAGAGTGTTGCCCAGTGAATGGACACAGAAACAGCAAAAAAGGCAGGGAGGGAGGAGGTAAAAATGGATACAAGTAAATAAATAAATAAATAAATCCTTTAAAAAAAAATGTATAGGGGAGGAAAATATGGACTATAGTTAGTGATAATACTTTGACGATGCTCTTACATGATTTGTTAACAAATGTTTCACAACAATGCAGGGTGTTTGGGGGGGAGTGATGTGTGGGAGACATGTATGATGTTTTACATGTTTGTTTTGTAAGTTCACGAAGTTTACTGAACACTTATAGTTTATGTATGTTCATGTATGAATGATATACTTCAATAAATTGTTTAAAAAAAAAGGTTTCTGACAACAGATTGTTGACTTACACAAAAAATATCACGTAACTTCTTTCTCTAAAAGAGCTGGGATTATAGAATAAAACTATTGATGCAGAAAATAATATAATATAATTTTTAAAAAATAAAAGGATATTTCAGGGCTTGTTTCTCCCTTTGAACTCCATTTTTTCTAAGGAGGGGTGGGGCTTTTAGGAACTAGATGAAAGGAGTCTAGAATTTCTCAGCCATCTTTGTTTGTCAGCCCCCAGCTTACTCTGTACTTTCATGTAAGATCATGCAGGTCCTTGGAATCTCAGCTCACTACTCAGGAACAAAGCAGGATTGTGAACTTTCATCCTGAATACAGTCTTACGGGTAGAACTCTCTTCTCCACTTCAGCTCCGCCTCTTACTGGCAGAGTGGATTTGGGGAGACTCATCTCCAAAGTGACAATAATAACAGTACTTTTCGTAACAGTTATTGTGAGAATTTGATGTAATGATCCCATAAAGTGTTGGCATAGTGCCTTCCATATAGTGAGCTCTTAAGAAATGTTAGCTGTTGCTAACTCTGCTTTTGTTATTACTAAAAAAGGGTCCAGAAGAGTAGAAGTTACTTACGTCTTTTCAATTAAGGCTAAGAGACTTCAAAGTGAGTCAGGAGGTCATCCCAGAGATAACATTTATGCACATCTCAGCATGATCTCACAGACTGCCAAAGTGGATACTACCCCAAATAGTGGGGCTCCTGAGAGCTCTGGAGATACCCAGGTCCTATGGTCAGGGCAGATTGCACAGGAGTTTGGTGCCTTGCCAGTGGGCCCTACTTTGGAATTTTTGCTCCCAAGAGTGACAGAGTTGGACTCAGTTATGCCTTCCCTGCACATGGCTCATCTGTCCCTTCTTTTTGAACCTATACTTGGTGCTGGAGTTGGTAGGTGTATGTCCAAGAGACTAGAATCTTTGGGCTGTCCATGTGCCAGCTGGGCCCTGAGCCTCAGCAGAGTTGCAACACCTACTCTCCAGTTCATTGGACTCACCCAGGTCAACTAAGAAGGAGGTGAGGCAGATTTCCTTAGGGGGCAGTAAGGAGTTTTTATCTACTGTTTTTCTAGAGCTCCAGCTATTTCTCTTCCTGTTGGTTATGGAACAGATGTGAGCAAGTGTCAGTTCTGTAAAAATAGGGCTACAATTGTCCACAGTCTGTCCTACAGAAGGTGTGTTGTGAACTTCCTGAAAGGATCTCTGCTATAACTTCAAAGCCCTTATGGGTCACATCATCAGTTGTCTACTCCGCCTTCCCTACCTAAATTAGGGTTTCCTATTTATGTGTTTCACACCCATTTGTGAGAGTTACACAAGATTTTAAACTGGGTTGAATAGAAGGGATGGTAGTTTGAAAGTGCAATGTTTTCACAATAGCTTAGATCTTGGCTGTCCAATACTGTAACTACAGGACACATGTTTCTACTAAGTACTTGGCATGTGGCTAGTCCAAAGTGAGATGTGCCGATTTCAAAGATTTAGTATGAAAAAAGAATATAAAATATCTCATTAATATTTTAAATATTAAGTACATCTCAAAATGGCAATATTTTGGATGCATTGGATCACATAAAACACGTTATTAAAATTAAATTCAGGGGGAAGCAGATGTGGCTCAAGTGATTGGGCTCCTGCTTACCATATGGGAGGTCCAGCGTTCGATCCCAGGGCCTCCTGGTGAAGGTGAGCTGGCCCGCACAGAGTGCTGGCCCAAGCGGAAAGCTGGCACAGCAAAGTGATGCAAAAAAACGAGACACAGAGAAGAGACAATAAGAGACACAGCAGACCAGGGAGCTGAGGTGGCGCAAGAGATTGAGCACCTCTCTCCCACTCTGGAAGGTCCCAGGATCAGTTCCCCATGCTGCCCAAAGAGAAGACAACAGACACAGAAGAACACACAGTGAATGAACACAGAGAGCAGATAGCGAATGCAAGAACATTTGGGGGGAGGGAGAAATAAATAAATAAGTAAATAAATAAATCTTTAAAAAACAAAAATTAAATTCAGGGAAGTAGATGTGGCTCAAGCAATTAGGCTCCCATCTACCAAATACAGGGTCCCGGGTTTGGTTCCTGGGGCCCCTGGTGGAGGCGAAGCTGGCCTACGTCGCAGAGAGCTGACCCACGCTGCGAACTGACTCGAGATGATGCAAAAAACAACAACAAAAAAGAGGCACAAAGGAAAGACAATGAGAGACACAACAAACCAGGGAGCTGAGGTGGTTCAAGCAATTGGGTGCCTTTCTCCCCCGTGGGAAGTCCCAGGATCGGTTCCCGGAGCCTCCTAAAGAGAAGGCGAAAAGACAAGCAGATACAGAAGAACGTGCAGCGAATGGGAGGCAGGTGGCGGTGGGGGTGGGGTGGTGCAAAGGTTATGTGTGTGGGGGGGATACATAAAATAAAATAAAACTCACCTGTTTCTTTTTGTTTATTTTAGTGTAGCTTCCAGAAAATGTAAAACTACATATGTGGCTCACACTATATTTTTATTAGACAGAGCTGCCTTAAAAGAGTCTTGTCTTATTTTTCTTTTTTAATGAAATGTATATAAAATTAGAAAATGTTTAAACTTTGGGGGGTTACTACCAACCTACATTCTTTCCCCCGAGCCTCAATGTCTCTCTGTAATCAGCTTATTTTACTCCTTAATTTATTGAAGGCCAGTTACTCAAATGTTTTGAGGATTAAGAACAAAAGAGGGTCGGAGAAAGGGAGACCATCCCTATCAGCAGTGTCCTTGTCATTTGCTGGGAAATGACTGGCCAAATGGTACTTTGATATGTGTAAGGGAAGAAAATCAGTTACTTTTATATCCTAATATCTCCCTTCCAATCTCTCTCTGGTCTGTCTACTAGGAGGGTGGGAAACTTTGGATTAGGAAATCAAGTGGCCTTTGGCAGAGATTGTGATATGGGGTTCAGGGCAACTGGCTCCTCAGAATGGTGAAAACAAATATTAAATAGAGAGTAAGTATTTGTTCACACTCAGTGGCCTGTATTGGTAAGAGCCAGTCATCTCAGTCTGAGTCTGTGGGATCCTGAGAAAGTCAAGGTAGTGAGAAGGAAATTATGGGAACTCCATCCACAGAGAATAAAGTAGAGTAAAAAGATGACCATAGGGGGGCGGATGTGGCTCAAATGGTTGGGCGTCCGTCTGCCATATGGAGGGACCTGGGTTCGATCCCCGGGACCTCCTGGTAAAATAAAAAAATATATATATATAGAAGGCGCATGGGTTGCCAGGCTCTGTGTGCCGGTGAGCCGCCAGGCCCCCGGAGCCATGCAGCAAGATGATGACGTAACAGGAGAGAGACGCAGGGGAGAGACAAGACGAGATGCTCTGAAAACCAGGAACCGAGGTGGCGCTGGTGGCAGAACACCTCTTTCCTACATCGGAAGTCTCCAGGATTGAATCCTGGTGAAGACTGGAGGAGGAGGATGAGAAGAGATGGCAGGAAACAGACATAGAGAATTGCCCAGCGAATGGACACAAAACAGCAAACGGGGAAGGGGGGGTTTAAAATGGATAAGGTAAATAAATAAATCTTTAAAAAAAAAAATGACCATGGCCTTTTTCTGATGGATGATGAACAGGCTATCCACTAAGACTTGTCCCCAGTGGCAAAGTTGGAGTCCCAGAGGTTATTTTCTTAAAGCAATGAATCTTAAATTCTCTTAAGTTTTCTCTCTTGCTATTCACAAGACATTTTGCCATTAAAAAGTCAATGATGTGTAAAGACTAAAGAGATGTTCCTTGTCCTCCCACAGATAATGTGCAAGTAATAACATCTAAAAATGAGTAGTTCATTCATATCTGCAGATGTAAGATTCTAGTATTCTGTCAATGGCATCTCTTGGGAGTTATTATAACTAATTCTTTATGTAAGGAATTCTTCCTAAATAAACTGTAGATTTTGAGTTAATAAATGCCTAGTGTAATATCTTGGAACATTCTGGAAGAAGTGAAAAAAATTTTAAATCTCTTGTTTTGAATATAGGAATTATACTTTACAGTTGATATATCTAAGCATAATACAAATGTGGAATCAGAAACTAGGAGAAAATGTCGAGAATATTTTAACTTATTGATCATTGAAAAGTTATATTAAGATCTTAAGACTATTATTTTCTTTATTATTTCCCCTCTCTTCCCATGGTTTCATTGTCATTTTAGAGTAAGATAATGATGATGATAAATAAAATAATATTAATTACTAATATATTTTTGGATGTCAGGTACTGTTTTGAGAACTACACAGGATGAGAGCTGCTCTTTGTCATGTCAGAGCTCACAGTGATGAAAATGGGAGAAATGTGAAACTCTCAGAGATTCTGATGTGGTAGGTAGAGAGAGGGTGGGGCACAGGAATCAGCATTTTTAATAAGCACTCCAGGTGATTCTAATTCAGGTGGTCCATAGGTCACTCCTTGAAGAGAGAAAAAATACACTCTAAAGATGTTTTGACATTCTATCTTTAGTCCAACACTGCAATAAAACCAAAAGGGATGTTTCAATTCAGATTCAAATGTCTAATGTATGTACCCTAAAGCTAATATATCTAATGTTTGCTAGAGACTTTACTCTAATGCTAATCTTGGTCTCATGGAACTCCAGAGATCACAGGCCAATCTGTTTCTGAGATGAAGGCAGAAGAAGTACTTGAAAAATTCTAGTACCCCTGTATGCTTTGCCAAGGGTTATACCCCAGCAATAGACCAAATATCTAAAGGCAGGGCTTCTCAATCTCTGCACTACTGACATTTCAGGCTGCATAATTCTTTGATGTCAGGAGCTCTCCTCTGCATTGTGGGATGTTTACCAGCATCCCTGGCCTCTAGAAGCCAGTAGTAACCTCCCACCACACACACACACACACACACACACACACACACACACACACACGTCGTGACAACCAAAAATGTCTCCAAATATTGCCACATATCCCCTGGGGAACAAAAATCTTCTCCAATTCAGAACCACTGCTTTAAGAAATCAGCAAAGCACCCTGTGAAAGACCTTTTTCTTGCTTTTCTTCCTTTTATTAAATGGTTTTATGTTATGGGGAAATACACAAAGCAACAGGGTCCAGCTAGGAGAGCTAGGTAAAGTAGCACTGAGCTCAGGGCAAATAAGAACAAACACCTGGATCCTCCTCCCACCCACCAGACACCTTCTGGACATCAAGTGAGAACTTGGTGGGGTGGGGAGAGGAGCCGTATCTTTACTAGCTACGCTTTTCCCCGAGCGTTTAAAGTGACCCTGAAATGTAGATGGAATTATTCCCACCCACCTGCACCACAACTAAAAGTTCCCCAAATCAGACCATTGAAAACATCAACTTGTCAATAGGGACATTTCCAGGAGCAGCTCTTGGGCATTGCGAATGTGCATTTGATTTTTACACAGGCCCTTAAAAACCATTTTTGTCTGCAGGACCCAGGACTTCAGGGCCTTCTGTGGTAAGAGGAGTCACTGAGGAGATATTGCCAACATTATTAATAAACAGTTTGCCTGGGACTCTTGAGACTGGTCCAAGCAGTTCTATCCATGCAGCATAAACCCAGGTGGCCAGCCCACTTGGAAAAATATATGCACGTGGATTTCTCTGTAGATTCAGGAAATTTATCTCTTGTAAGACAGAAAAAAACCAGCAATAAAATCCTATCCTCACCTCTGCTACCCAGAAAATGAAATATGTTCTCTTACAATCTGTTTGGATAATTCAGTTCCTTAGAATGATGTTGACTGTGGAAACTTCTTTCAGTTTTTCAAGATGGAATGAAAGGGGACTTCCTGAAGTTGTAACTGCAAGAAGTTGTAGACACCCCTCTCCCCGGCTGGGCTCTGTATAATTGGATCAGGTGCTCAGTCACATGCCCTGGAGGGAGGGTTAGTAGACAGATTTCCTTCCCTAATGCTACTCGCATCCCCACTTGGCCTAAAATTAGAAAAGCACTCAGATGGGTGAAATTACAGTTTATAGCTTGTCCACAGGCCTTTAAAAAATTCAAATACCTCTAGGAAGACTATCATTTAAGATATCATCAATCAATTACACATCACTTTGGGTTATTTTGAATTGGTTTATTATCTGGCACTAAAACGAGGAATTAGTAATGAAACAGAGATTTTGAAGGACAACCTTTGAGGAAAGTGGGAAGGGAAATGTTTGGGAAATGGTGTTTTAACCCAGATCATTAAGAAGTAGAGTCTGAAGCAAAAGTTAAGTGCTAACAATTTTTTTCTTTAACACTTTATTATTATTGCTGTTTTAAACTATAAAAGTACATATATGAAATCAAACAATGTAGAAGGATTTAAAGTAAAAATTTATAATTTCTTCCTCCCTCATCCAGTTCACCCTCCACATAAATCATTGTAAACATTTTGCTTTTTGGGTTACTTTTCAGAATTTTTTCCTTGTCTTTCCATGTTTATATGAACACACATATGCATGTATAGTTTATATATATATATATATATATATATTGCTTTTTTAATTTTTAGATTATTTTGTCCAGAAACAAGATTATTCTATACACTTAGTAATTTAATATGGGCATCTTTCCAAGTTAATAACGTTACCTCATTCTTTATAAAAGCTGCAGATATTCTATCATCTGGATACATAATTATTTTTTCAGCAATTTCTGTATTTGCAGATATGCTTTTTATTTCCATTTTGCTATTAAAAATAAAGCTTCAAAATATGGAAATCAATAAACAAATTATGGTATAGGCATATGAAGGAATGAAATATAGTAATTAAAATGAATGGACTAGATGTATATGCAACAACATGTTTAGATCTAGAAAACATAATCTGGTGTGAAAAAAAAAGCAATTTGAAAAATAAAATTTCTCATTACATAAAATATTAACCATATAAAATAAAACTATATATTGGTTATGGGTATGTACAGATGTAATAAAATTTTCAAAAGAAGAAAAAAATCAATGCTTCAAAAAATATCCTTATACATCCATACACTGGCATATGCTTGTGCTTATATTTCTGAATGAAAGATTTATAGGGTAGGTCAGCTAGGACTAAAGAAATTTCTGTTCCTTTTTCATATGACATGGTCTGGAGTGAATTCACTCTTCTATTTAACTGATTTTGAACATGTTTCAATTTGGCTAATAAGTTACATTCTAATTGGAAAGATCAGAGATATAAAAAAATTAAAAATAATTAAAATTCCTCTTCAAGTATAGCACTTGGAACCAAACACAAAATTCCTGGGGGAATTTAAGCAGGACATTGTTGATCTGAAGAATAACTTACCTTGTTCTAGATCCTATATTTTTGTTTAGGGCTGGCTAAAACTTGTTTTCGCTTTGTTTTCATAAATCTTACTATTAATCCTGGCTCTTTAAATAATAGACATTGTATTGGTCAGGATTCTCTAGGGAAACAGAACTGTCTGGAGATATCTGTAAATATCATGAGATTTTACAAAATTGTCTCATGTAACTATTGGAATGCAGAGTCCAAATTCAGTATGGCAGGCTATATGCTGGGAACTCCAATGAAGGTTTTCAGTGAATTCCCCAGAAGAAGCTGGCTGGCTGAAGCAGAGATGGAAATTCCCTCTTCTGACTGCTGGAATCATCACTTCTCCTTTTAAGGCCTTCAACTGATTGGATGAGTTGTTGAAGGCAATTTCCTTAGTTGACTCTACATGTAATCAGCCATAGATGCAATCAACTTACTAATGATTTAAGTCTACAGAATATCCTCACAGTAACAATTAGGCCAGTGTTTGCTTGACCAAACAACTGGACATCATTACCTGGCCAAGTTGACACATGAGCCTGACTATCACAAACATTATTTCAAAAAGTGTCTGAAAAAAGTTTTTCTTAATGGTCCAAATACAAAACTTGGGAACTTTATCCACCCCTAAATGATACAGCATCAATAATCTTAAAAAAATTTAGGTTCAAGGGCATGCCCAATTGTTAATATGGTGCAGATATTAAGAGGGGAAAAGTGGCGTGCAGGAGACACCATGTAAGTACACAGACATGCAGTCCATCCCTGCCTCCATGTCTGACAATAGAAGATCAGTCTATCTGGACATCAGTGTAGTTCAACAGCACAGCCCAGTCAGGACCAGTGGCCTTGTGGGTGACCACTCTGTGGGCAGCCTTGGGTGCAGTTTGCAGCTGTGGCCCCTAACCAGGTCTGGGGTTTCCCAGGAAGCCTGCCTGCTCGTGTCTCTCCTCAAGTGGTATGCCCTTGTGCTCTCCTGCATCCTTTGCTAGGCAATTTGGCAAGGATGTGCAAGGGAAGTAAAGCAGGCACTCTCCCCTCCTTTAGCACAGTGGAGCAAGGGGTTTCTCTATAGCGAGTTCCTTAAGTATAAAGAATGCTCATCCCACCCACTTGTTAGAATTCATCTTCTGAGCTCCTGATGACAAGAAACAGGGTCAAGCAGGGGGGCCAATGAACAAACCCTTAGGCTGTGAAATGGCTATGGATCCCCAGTTCTGGGGTGCAGGGTGGTCTACATCTCCCTGGCCCCTTTGTCTCTCCACCCTTGAAACCATCTTCTGTGCGATTTGTAAAAAATATGAACAGGTGCCCTTTGTCTTTGTTCCTAGTTCACTATGCTTACTGCTATCAAAATTTATTACATTTCTAACAAATTTTTCAATTGAAAGTCTTAGCAAAGGCACATTCCAACTGATGCCAAGACTTTTTGGGTCTTAATTCTTAAGTACAAAGCCATGTTTACTAAGTATCCTTACTAAGCTATGGGCAGTGCAATTCTGCTTTTAGGTACTCTAAACATGAGGTTCAAGCTGCACACCTGGGCTTTCCTGCTCCTCCACAAAAGTACCAAAAAAATACATTTTAAAAAGTCAAGTAGAATCTCCCACTGTATTTTGGGGACTCCTGTATGTATTTCTATCACAGCATTATACCAGAAGGCACAGTGATTTTTAATCTCTATTAGACTGTAATTTTCTAGAATTCAGGTACTTTTTTTTTCATCTTTTTATTTTTAGCTCCCAGTTTAGTGCCTTGCACACAACAGACACTCAACAAATATCTGTCAAAAAGTTGTTAGATGAAAAAAAAAAGAAAAGGATCAGGGAAAGAAGCAAACATTATTGAGTGCCTACTACATGCTAGGCACTGGGTGAAGTGCTTTGCAAACTTTATTGCATTATTTGTTTGTGTTCTGTTTGGTGTATGGCTTCAGGAATAGCACTAGGCCAAGTGGAAACTATAGAAAGATACATTTAAGTTCAATATTAAGAACTTTCTAATGTTCAGAGCTGACTAAATATGGAGTGGGCAGCTTCAGGGAAGGTAAATTTTCTGTGACTAAGCATAAATTAGAAGTGTTATATGGGAACCCAGACATTTGGGGGTGAGAAGGGGATTGTTAGCCAGATCAGGGTCCCACATTCAGATACCCACAGAGGCTAAGCAAAACAAACAAACAAACAAACAAAAACATAAATGAGAGAAGCACCAAGTATATGGAGTACTTCACTTCACCTTACAATACTTCACCTTGTAACTACTTCACCTTACAACTACACAATAGTTAGAGCATCGTGATAAATAGTGATAAATAGTGGCTGATACTCAAATAAGTCCTCCCTGCACATGGTCCATCAGTCCCTTCTAGGTGTACTTCTCTGGAAGGTGTTCTTCTCTGGAAGTACACCTAAAAACTCAAGCATCACATATAGGTTTGAATAGAAGGGACTGATGGACCATGTGCAGTGGCTGATACTGAGCCTCTAAATTGGAGATACAATAAGGAGTGGTGCAGTCTATTCCTGAAACCACGAACTACAGTGGTTTTACTTGTAATTGTAGCTATTTTAGCTTATTCCTTTACTTATTTCTTTCAGCTGTAGTTGTTATTTTGTATTAGCTGAATGCTTTATAAGCGTGCTCCCATGCCCTTCCTTTACAGCCATTTAGCTCAGGCCCATGCATGTTCCCTACTGACAGTAACTGAAAGACACAACCAATCAGTACAAGCTAATTTGAATCCTTAATTTGAATATATATGCAACCATTCACATCACTATTCCCATCTCCCTTTGTTTAATCCCATAAAAACCCTAAGCACTTCCAACTTGGGGAGACAGAGTTGAGCTAGCCTTCTGTCTCTTTACATGGTTGCCTCGTAAAAAGCTCTTTCTCTCTCTGAAACCCTGGTGTTACAGAATTGGTCTTTGTGCTCATTGGGCAGCAAGCCCACTTATTCGACAACATGCCCATTGGAGAGTACATATTTCTTATACGCCTCTAAAGGGCACAGCTGTTATTCAGCACCAATAGGTCGTTTTTGTGGGGGTTTTTTAAAATATATTTTTTATTTATTTTAAAAGAGATTTAGATTACATAAAATGCTACATTAAAAAATATAAGGGATTCCCATAGCCCCACTCCCCACACCTCCCACTTTCCCCCACATTAACACTTCTTTCATTAGTGTGGTACATTCATTGCAATTGATGAACACATTTTGGAGCATTGCCACTAAGCATGGATTATACTTTACATTGTAGTATACACTCTCTCCCATTCAATTCTGTAGGTTATGGCAGGATATATAATGGCCTGTATCTGTCATTCTAAGGCCATTCAGGACAATTCCAAGTCCTGAAAATGTCCCCATATTATACCTCTTTTTCCCTCTCCCTGACTTCTACTCCTACAGTGGCCACTGTCTCCACATCGATTATATCATTTCCTCCATTGCTAGAATCACAATAAGTCTATAGTAGAATACCAATAAGCCCACTCTAGTCCACATTTTATTCCCCAATCCTGAGGATTCTGGGATGGTGATGCCCACTCCACCTCTAATTGAGAAGGGGCTTCAATCCCATAAGGCTGATGGATAGGACTCTCTTGCTTGCAGTTGTAGACTCTCTCAGTTCCTTGGTATGGTGGTTGTCCATCCTCCCCTCCTTGTTGGTTGTCCTGGGTGAGTCCAATGAACTAATAGATAGCTTTCAAGCAGGAACGTGGGCCCTCGGTTGCAAAATCTTCATATTTTTCAAGAGAGTTACTTTATTTAAAGCCTTTTGGTTTTTAAATGTCCTTTCAAATTCCATTTTAAAAAAACACAGTAGGTACACAAAATATGTCTGTACACTAGATTAAGCCCATGATCAATTTGTGATCTCTGCAACTAGATAATGTTTAAGGTAACCTTAAATCCTGAGGTTTTTGCAATATTTGCCTTATAAAATGGCTATAATCCAGTGTTTAGTTATAAAATTATAAATACTGATATTGAATGACAATATCCTAAATTCACAAGGTTTTCTAGCTCTAACTTTTAAACAAAGAGATTAATTTGTGCTGGGCCTATTTTATTTCACTGCTTTTGGTCATCATCATTGCATTAAAGGCTTATCTGATTATTTTATGACTTTTATATGGCTTCCTCAACCACATTGTTGATTGATAAAATAGTGACACAAAAATCAAGTAATCTTATTACGATTTTGAGCACAGGGCTAGGGTCCCATTGGGAACAGATTGACTAGAATGAATTAATACCCTGTCCAAGATAGTGCACACATTGACAGTGATATTTTGACAGTCCCAGTTTTGAATGATCTTTCTAGTTGTTCTTTCAGGAAAATTAGAGAAGCCCCATTTCTTGTGACGATCCCTGGACTGCAAGGTGAAAAATGCCTTAACATAGAAGCGTTTAGCTTTCTATAAAGTGACTTCCCTTCTTGATTTGGATAGATGGAATCTGTTTTCTATTCACTAGAATTCAGGTGTGCAGAAACCACAGATGTCTTCTCTTGGGATGATATAGTGCTAAGGGCCATGTTCTTGAAGTTTATGATGGTTGATTTCTAGGGACTGAGCAGCAGTGGCTTAGATCAACTCTGCTCTGGGCTGTAGAAAGGTCAAGTCCATTCCTCTCAAGGTTATAAGACTTAGCATTATCTTCTCTAGATAAAAGGTGACCCTGTGGTCCCATATGGTCCATCCTCTTCACTAGGAAATAATTTGGGTTAAGGACAAACTTTTGTTAATCAACAGTGTGTGCCTACTATATATCTTTTTCCTAACCTGAGCTGAAGTAAGCAGTACTGGGAGACAATTCTCCAGGGGTCTCTTAATATCTGCAGATATTACAAATGAGGTACCGACTGCCCTTTGTTTCGGACTATCTTTTAAGAATATTTATATAGTGAACAACCTTGGAAGGTATAGTCTCTTTCTCTAGAGCAAACATCAGGTTTGAGGAAAGTTTTGGAAAACAGAGGTAGTGTCTCCCTTTGAAACAAAGAATGCACTCACTGCCCAATATAGAAGATTTGGGTTGCCTAAGCTCAGACTTCCTCTCCTGAAATACAACATGCTGTGTGTGCAGATGTCATCTGACCTTCATGTTGCGCTATGGGGATTGGGGTTAAGAAATTTGGTGAAAAATGCTGATACTCTGGTTATGGCTATTGTTGTGAGTAATAAACAGTCCTTCATCTCTGATTCAGGAGACTATCTTCTGCTAGTATCCACAAAACTCATAGAGGCTAAATTGTTTTCTTGCAAGTTAGAGTGAAATTTCAAACATTTAATTCTTGACAAGAAGATGGCTGAATTTTCAAAAATCTTAGGTCAACGGGCAGAGAAGAGGTTACCTAACTAGATGGGGTGAAAGACCCTGATTATCAAGGGGAAATCGAGTTGCTGGTGTATAGTTGGGCAGAGAGAACTATGTCTGGGACCCAGGAGAGTCTGCGGGGTACCTTTTAGTACTACTTTATCCACTAGTAAACGCTAATAGGAAACGACAGCAACCAAATAAAGGAAGGACAATTGAGGATTCAGACCTCTGTGAATAAATGTTTGGGCCATCTCACTAGGTGAAAAATGGATGCATATTAGAATAAGGAATCTATAAATATCATTATGGATCTTGACCAGATACAGAAATGAAGACCATGACAGCTCTACATATTTTTCTACCTGGCTAATTTCTTATTCTATCCTTCCTCCTTTCCCCTTCTTGGTTAATTTTATAATATAGTCTTTAAATTATAGAATTTCAGGGAAGATTATGACTTAACTATAAGAGAAATGGCTACTATAATCATCTACTGCAAATGGATATCATGACTTTTGGAACTTTGTGCTTTCTTTTGTGGGGCACAGGGTTATAGCATCTTCATTTGTATGAAAGAAACTTTCATCTTGTCAGGCAAAAGTATAAGATGTTATTGTTGAGGTGTTGAAGTTCAAATATACACACAGGAGTGTGTGTGTGTGTGTGTGTGTGTGTTCATGTGTGAATACTGACTATTCAAAGGGATGGTCACTTACCTATTATCACTAAGCTCTAAATCTATCCTTCTTTACCAGGTGATTTCCTGTTAGGTTCTGCCAATAGAAGGTGTAGTAGTTTGATATTGTTTATGAATTCCAGAAATAGATATTGGATTATGTTTGTAAACTGGTTTGTTCCTCTGGGCATATTAGATTGTATTAACTTCAGAGGTTTCACTTTTACTTGATTAAATTATGATTAGGGCTTTGATTGGGCCATGTGAAAGGGGGCGGGGATTCACAGAGAAAAGGGCAGAGGAGAGAGTTGGAGTTTTGATGCTGGAGTCCTGGGAAGTAAATTCACAGAGAAGCAGATACGTGAGGAAACAGAGAAGGCTCGGTTAGACATGGCAGAGGCCTCCGCCGTCCACCTGATAGTCTACAGCTGACCTTGTGAAGAGAACAGAGCAGCTGAGCCTGGAAAGAAATGGGTCCCAGGGAGAAAGACGAGTCTTATACCAGCCTAAAGCTGAGACTAGAAGTTGCTGCGACCATGGAGCCTTAGGAAGAAGAGGAAGGCTGACCCCTCGTAGAGTTCGGCAGCCATCTTGCTTCAACACGTGGCAACAAGCTTTGGTTAGGGAAGTAACTTACACTCTACGGCTTTGTGACTGTAAGCTTCTACCCCAAATAAATGCCCTTTATAAATTCCAGCAGATTTCTGGCACTTTGCATCAGAACCTCTTTGGCTGACTAACATAGAAGGCAATAGAAAAAGGCAAGAAAAGTGAAAACATTACTTCCTTCTTGTTTGCTGTTTCTATCAGTATCACTCAGCAACAGGAATCTACCCCAGGAGTGACGGTTGGTTCCAAATTCCAGCTTCTTGCTGGGACTCCCAGAGCAAGCCACATTTTACCCTCTTCAGAGGTGTCAGCACCACCTGGGAAGCTCCCCTTCTTCAAAAGTCTGAGCCCCAGGGCCATGGAATGTCTTCTCCAAACTTTCAAGTTCTGATAATCCCAACATTCCTTTTGTTTCCCTCAACTATATGAGTGGTGCTGCTTCCTGTAGCTATTAACTCTGTGTTACCTCAGTGATGTCCTTTTACTCTTTCATCTTTCTAACACTTGGAAAACTAATTTCCTATATTTAATTTTATATGTTAAAATACCTACTGCAATATCTATTTTCCTGACTGGAACTTAACATATACAACTGACTTTAAGACATGTTCTCTTTTTATATTTCTATCAGAGAATCAGTATAATTATTGCTGTCAGTTAAGCTTTTATACTTTATTGAAGCAAGAGCTCTAATAAAGGAAAGAAGTTAAAATATGAACAAATGTGGATTTTGAAATAATTTACAGACTTAAATCCTATTTCTTTTTTGGTCATTTATAAACAGCATTTGAGTCATTTTTGTTATTTAAAGTCCAATCTCACATTTCTAACTTTTAATGGATAAATTTAGTCCATTAGCAAATAAGCTGAGTTTTAATTCTTCCATTTAGCTCTGAACTTTTTTAAAAAATTAACCTTAACAGTTGTTTCCTTTTTCCTTTTCCTGATTTTTCCTGGTTTGGTCATCTTAAGTTTCATCACTATTTCTCTGAATAATCAAAAGTTGACTTTATGTGACCTTAGAAAAGAGTATTTTCTTTTCTTTTTTCTTTGAAAATAGAACAACGCTATTATTCTAATGGTCATGATCTCATCCATATGTTCCTGCCAGGGACTCCTTTTCAGAAACTAGGTTGGCAGAATAGATTCAGAAGATCTCATCATGGCCACTTTATTTTAGACTTAATGCTTTATAGTTGCTTTAGCTATCCATCAGATACCACCCCCAACCCTTTCTCTAAAACATCAAGAAAAGCAAATTAAAAGGAAATATCTTGAAATAAAAAAAAATTCTACCCACAAAGGGAGCTTAAGAACTGAATTGATATGGAAGTTTTTGCATGCCTTTATGCTTTGGTATGCTTCTTCCTCTATCAAGAAAGCCTGCTTACACTGGCAAACTCCTGCTCTTCCCTCCAGGTGCTGCCCAAGGATCTTTTCTGTAAATCCTTTCCAGAACACCCTCTCCAGCTGGCTTCTTTCTTGGTGTCCCCTCCACACCTTAAGCATGACTCAGTTACAGTCTCTATAGTGTTGCTTTGCAATTATTATCTCCTGCTCTGTGAGCATCTTAAGGGCAGAAACTTTGGCTTATTCTAGTATTAACACCAGTGCTCAATAAATGCTTGATAAATATAAATAATTGATTGTTTTGCCAAAGGTAAGGGATAATTTACAGCAAAACATCTCTATCATCTCTTTCATTTTGGCCTTTTCCTAAAGCAACAGAAAAAATACGATTTCAGAATAAATGTTGCCTTTAAGGAACATAAGCAGTATCTTCACTAGTCCTCTTAATATATCTCATTAATATTTTAAGAATTTTGGATGAGATCTTCTGCATCCATGTGACTCGCTGTTCCTGAAAGAATTCTTTGGCAGATCACTGTATGTATGTCAATAACTGATTAGTCACTTGAAATCAACTTTTTAACCTCCTTGCTCATGGCATTTAGCAATTAATTTATGTGATAGGTCCACTAGCTACAATCACTTCCAATGAGGCTTCCTTAGTAAGGGATAATCCAGATTGGGGTGTTTTAAAGCATTTTTCAGAGTTACTCTCATGAACCCCTACCCTTTGATCATCTTTTAAATCTCCCCTACCCCAGGTTAAGGCCTTTAGCATGACAGCAACTGAGTGCTCCCTAACTCTGACATTTAACTTGATTGTAAGTTCAGACAATACCTAAAATTGATGCAAAAGAAAGAAAAAAAGTAAGTCAAAAGTTCTGAAATATAAATCCATCAAGGTCTGGGATTTTCTGGAAATATTAATGAATGAGCAAACAGTCATTCTCTGTTCCAGCCATAAAGATAACATGGTGAGTTTTTAAAAAGTAACTTGGGCCTCCTTTGTAAGAAATTCATCATTTTAGAAAATGCAGAGAAATCACCGGGAAATCATTTCCACAAATTCAGGGACTCCTCAGTTCAAGAATGAGCTAGTTTATTTTCATTTTCTTACCTGTTATAGAAATAGCTAATAGCCAGAAGCCAGTAAGAAAAAGAAGATCCAAAACTTGAGTCCAAAGATATCAGGCAGAGAAAAACTGGATTCCTAAATAAATATTTGGCAACAGAAGACATACAAAGGAGACAAACCCAGCAGAATTCAGAGGTGAAACTATATGCTGGGATAGAGTGAAGGTGCTGAAAAAAAGTGGGAGTAGAGGTAGCATTAAGGGGCACCGTGACTTTTTATAGATAGGGAGTCACAATATTTCTCTAAAATGGAGAATTACACAAATAGGGAAAAACCTGTACCTGAATGTTCATAGTAGCTTTATTTGTAATAAACCAAAACTAGAGTTAACCCAAATATCGTTCAACAGGTGAGTGGTTGAACAAACCATGCAACATAAATACTGTAGGACGTGGTACTACAAGGTGCCTCCTGGGAACACAGACTGAGACACAATAGAAACTCTCAACAAATGACAGTATTATTACTTATACAGTATGAAGGGTCCAAAAGAGCAGAAGAAGAGATCCCCTGGGGAGGCTAACTGCTAGGTGGATGGCAGCCCTTTCTGCCCTGCCCAGCTTTGTCTTGGAGAGGAGAGACATCTATACACCTGTACAGAGACACCTCTATAGGACCCAAGTGGAGGGGTCCTACTGTTACTGGATTTTGTCTAGGTTCTTGAATATGCTGCAGAAATGAATTTCAAGAGCATGTCACATTGATGAGGCCAGTAATTTATTAAGGTAAGAAGGGAAGAGAAATGGGAGAAAGGTAGAGAGGAAGGGGCTGAAGAGTGATAAAGAGGGCTGATTTACAGACTATAATTTCCTATTATAGATTGTAAGTGCCTAGGTTTTACTTGTGTGTTGATCCATATGAGGGGGGACACGGTGAGAGGGAGGGAGGGAGGGAGGGAGGGAG
>JAQZBX010031715.1:0-26191 GCA_029593785.1 Cabassous unicinctus
AACAAGCGTGTGTGTGTTGGGGGGGCCGGGGGGGCAGCCAAGCGGCAAGCGCTCAGTTCGTCCCCCGGCACTGGGGCTTGTGCTCTTTATTAGCAAATAGCCCTGGTTTCCAGGGTTGGACGCAGCCAAGGCCAGGATTTCCCCAGGCTCAGAATGAGAACTCGGCAGGCTGGGAAGCCTTGCAGAGAGCTGCTAGCCGGAAGGCCTCAGACAAGTTACGAATGATAAGAGGTGAGTGTCAAAGAATGCTGATGCCACTTGGTCCTAACCCTTTCCCCACCCCCACTGCCATCCCCCAATTGTGTGTGTGGGGTGGGACTGCAGAGTGGAAATTCAGGAACTGGAGAAACGTCACAGTCTAGAAAATGTTCCTTAAAGGGTTTCATCAAGAGGTTGATGATATTCCCTCATTTATCAAGCCAATTTCCTTCACAGCCAAGGCGATTTGGGACACAGCCTCTCTGCATCGCCTTCCTCTCCTCTCTCTACCTGCAGCGAAGGCCTCTTTTCTCCAGCTGTTTCGCTCTCCCAGCACAGGCCCTCGTTTGCACCTTGTTAATAAGGTGGGCAAGGGGCCAGGAAGCGGCTCCAAGCACCATCCGTTCCTAATGTCCTAAATGGCCATGACACTGCACTTAATTTCCGTTTTAGTGCAGCTGCTGGCAGGACATCAGCAGGCCGAGACCTGGGTCTGGTGACAGTATCTTCAACAGTCGCCATCAGCCTCCCTGTAATTAGATGCCACTTGGAGCTTGCCATCCCACTGTGCCAGGGCCCCATGGACTTATGTAACTGTCCCCCTGCTCAGCGCACAAGACTTTACAAGCTCTGCGTCTCCCAGCGTTAAAACAGCGATAATCCCTTTTCCACCCTGGGAGGGCAGGCAGGCCAGGAGCAGATGGGTTATCTGTGCTATCAGCCCAGCGTAGAGTGGAGCACGGGAAACCCAGCGCTGGTGCAGAGCTCTGAGATGGCTGACATTTTCCAGCTGGGGAATGTGGCTCTTGATCTTTTTTTGGAATGTTCCTTAAGTCTACTTGGGGTAGCAGGATGGTCAGAAGTCACTGGTGGGGGCTTCTCTTGCCTTCAGCTGCATCAAGAATAGGTTACTGTGAAGTGGGGCACAATGTGGACTTGCTGTGGTGGTAGTTACAAAATGTCAACCATGACAAGGTTTTTGGGGTAACTGGAAGTCTGCTAGTGCATGTGGGTATAAAGGCCCAGTTTGATCTGAACTGATGCTGGCTTCCTGGGGGGAGGGAGAAGGGGGTGGAGGAGGTGATGAATTACCACCTGGATGGCTGTATGCCTTCATTTAGAAGCTTCAGCCTCAATTACCTTTAATTACTTCCCCCACGGCCTTTTAAAGCAAGGGAACCTCCAGAACAGGGGTCAGCTGCTGAGGTGTGTTTCTGGGGTGGACTGGCAAAAAGATGGTCCGTGGGGTGGAGAGTCACTTCTGGGCACACATGGGCCACATGATTCAGCTTGGCTCTTCCCTTGAGGACTTAATGATAGAACTTTTAATCATTAAAACCTGAATGGACACTACCCCCATAGAGGGAGTGTCTTCAGGGGAGCTCAGTGCCTTTTCCAATCCATGACCTTGTCTTAGTGATGTGCTAGGGATGTCAGGGGTATGGGGAGACTCTCCTCCCCATTTTATGGATGGAAAAATTAAGGACAAAAGAAATCAACCTCCATACAGTCATAGGCCAGGTTAGAAGCTCAACTTCTCTGCTTTTTTTCTGAGCAACCAGTGGATAGGAATTACCTAAGATGCTTGTTAAAAATACAGGTTTCTACACCAGGCATAGGAATCTGACTTTCCAGGGGCAAGGCAAGGTCGCCCATATTTTCACAGGTTCCGTGAGGGCTCCTAAGTGACTGGTGTCTGGGAACCGCTGTCCCAGGTTTGCTGTCCTTCCTCCTTTCTGAGGAGGGGAGGCCAACTCCGTGCCTCCCTGAAGCCTCCTCATTCTCCAGGTTTTCTAAAGCATCAGGGCTGGGGGCTGTATTTTCAAAATCCAGGCCTTCTTTGCAAGGCAGTAGGAAAAAACAGAAAATAGAAAGTGACGCGGCATGCTTTCCTTTAATGTCAGCCTACATCTCTGGGTGTGGATGGGCGTGGGAACTAGGAACTTACAGAGCTCTGTAGAAAAGGGGACCCCTTGGGCAGAGCAACTCAGGCTCCCCTTTCTGGGCCCGAGTTTCCTCGTCCGTGAGAGGGACTGGATAAGATGAACACTAGGATCCCTTCCTCTCGGGCAGTCTAGGATTCTCTTCATCCCCACAAGGTCTGCTGTCAGGGAAGAAGAACCTTTCTGTTTCTAGGTAAGGAGATGGAGTTGGAGAGCCTTAAATATCACTCACAACGTGGCCTGGCCTCTTGGGCACATCAGGAGGCTCTTTGGCCTCCCTTCCCCGCCCAGCTGTCTCACCCGTCGTCTCTCTCTCTATCCCCATTGACAGAGATGGAGTCTTCACGCTGATAACCTTCTCCTCTGCCCCAGTATAGCCCAAGAAAACCATCTACTATGGACTGTTCAGGACCTCTGGCCCATTTTCTACTTCGTGTATTCCTTTCTTCCCAAACTGGAGAATTTCTCTTGGCTTTCCACCCCATACCTGAGTGTCTGGCCCCTAGGGAGCCCTTCTCAATTTATTGAATGTAAATTATGCTCACAGAGATAATTATTTCTTCCCTTCTTGCTCCTTATGATCTGGTCTTATTGCCTCCAGATCAAACTATAGGATACTCTATCGCAACAAAATCTTATTTCTCCAAGTTCTCAGCCACCTCAAGTTACTAGGAACAGCTAGTTGGCAAGGTGCCTGTCTTTTCAGCTAGTTCCACCAGTGCCAGTGGAATTCATGAATTGTGTCCCAGGGAGAAGTCTAGGATTACTCCAGGGTATTTGGCCTAAACAACAGTAAGAATAAAGTTGCTACTTACAAATGACCACAGATTGACATCTGGTCTGTAGCTCAGAGTGTGATCTTTCGGAGAAAAGCTGGAACTTCTGACTAGACTCCTTTGAATTCAACTCAAGTAACATGGTATTGGGTACTGGAGAAGCTGGGAGACACCAAGAGGAAAAAGACATAGGCCTGGAGGATGGTTGTACCTGGGACATACTTTGGAGAAAAGCACAGTTGAAAGGACCTGGGAAACTTGCCGCATTCTACTATGTAACCCTGCCGTGGCTGGGTTTGGCTTCAGGTATGCAGTGTCTGGTTTCAGCTTAGTACATGGGGGAGCATTTCCTATCCTCTCCTCAAAGATTTGTTTCCACTACCTACTGTTTATTTACAAAGGGCTTCGGTAGGGAGGGGGTGGGAGGATATAGCTGGATGTAGGTTTTCATGGTGCAGGCCTCAGGAGGTGATAAATCCCATGTTTTTTTGGAGGATACTGACCTCATGAATAGGCAAAGATATAAAGAGCTGAGTTCTGGAGTAGAAGGCTAAGAAATCAGAGAGTTTATGCCAAAGTCACTGATTCCCTAATTCATTCCCTGATTCACTTATTGATTCTTTGATGTGGTGGCAGATGGATTAATGATTAATTCATTTGTTCATTCAATAAACACCATTGAATTTCCTTATCTAAGCTCTTACCCCAGAAAATCAAGCCGAATTTTTCTTTTCCTTCTACTTTCTCTTTTTTTTGATTTCCTTCCAAAACAATTAAAAGGAGGTGGAGGGCAGCGAGGGGGAAGACATCAGCTCTGGGATTCCCCCTGGGATGCACACCCTTCCCAATGTCAGTTTGCAGAGCAAGAGAGGGAAGAATCTTCTTAGAACCTGGGTCCCGCACCTTTCCTTTGTCTTGTCTTCTTCAGTCCTCTTGGGCATTCCTTACTGTTCCTTTGTTCCCTGAGTATTTTCAGCCTGGGTGGGGGTGGGGAGAAGGGCCTGGTGAGATCAGCTGCCAGTTTGCAGTTTGGGTTCCCCGACCTTCTAGTCTGCTTCCTTCCCCAGCAGTCCAGGGAGTTGGAAGCATCTGGTTCTCCTGTCTCCTGAGAGCCTTTTTAATATTATTTCATTTCTTTTAACCTTTATTAAGACAAACATTGAGCAGAGAACAGTGTATACTCTCACCAGAGACACTCTCCATTTCGATATTAAAAAAAAACAAAACAAAACAAAGCCTAAACCCACCCAACCTGAGGCCCGGAGGAGCGAGAGAGAGAGAGAGAGAGAGAGAGAGATGAGAGAGAAAAAAGAAAAGGTAAAAGAAATATCCTAGAGATATTTTTACCTTCAAAGCTCCATCACTCATCACTGCATATCACAGACACGTCTACGATCTCATCTTCTTACAATTCTCCGTGAAATAAGTGTAAATGGAAAATAATACCCCATTTTGAAAGTTCAACAAAATGTCTTTATCTACCAAATGTAGCCCCAGCTGTCTCATTTTCAGAAACAAAGCCTGATTTTAAATAGCAGTTCGCCACCCAAATAGACACCGGCCGCTCCAGCTACCCTGCAGCAGAGGCTGCCCGGTCACCCCGGGCAGTCACCCCTCTCCCAGACAACGTGGGACAGGCATCTGTGGTGGCTGAACACCCCGGCTCCAGCAGGGCTTGGGGGTCCCTCCCTCTGAGGCTGGAGACATGGTAGAGCTCCGTAAACTGCCTCTCCCTCACCACGTGGGGAGAGTTGCCCGGATTACAAGCCTCCCTCTCACCTTGCCAGTGCAGACCCCAGCATGCACACCTCGAGCCCCAGCAGGGGAAGGGGCGCTAAGGAGCAGGTGCCTCACTTTGCGGCCGGCACCTGATTTCCATTTTGATAGACAAATGATGGGTAACGGTCGGCCTGTTGCCCTTGGGGAGTGGAAAGGTGCTGGGAAGCATAAAGAAGAGGAAAGGCTTATACGCCGAAGGGTTTAACTCCCTTTCACTGCCTAGTGCTAGGACGGTGAGCAAATAATTGAGATGCTCGGCTCCTCAGTTTCCTCTAGGCTCTTATATTCCGCTACTTGGATGGCTGATAGAAATGTCAAACAGCGCGCCCCAAACCAAAGCTCTGCTTGTCCTCTTCCTCTAGTCTCCTTTAACCCTGGCTAAAAGGCAACGCCACCTGTGCAGTGGCTCGGATTCAAAACAACCCCACGTCTGATCGGACAGCGAAACCTACTGGTTCTACCTTAAAATGTATCCAGGAGCTGACCGCTTCTCTTCCACCACCACCACCGCCACCACAGCCCGGGACGATCGTCATTACTCCTAAGTGCTTTCACGCTTGCCCTGATTCAGCAGCACAGTACATTGGGCAAAAGGCCAAAATCTGAAGCCAAGCGGCCCAGGTTCAAAACCTGGCTCTGTCACTTACTAGCTCGTGCGACCTTGACCAGCTGCTACTTAGAACATCCCTGGGCCTTTGTTTTCACATCTGTAAAATGGGAACATTTACAGAATCTTTCGGATAGGATTGGTGTGAGAATTATCTGAGTTAATATGCATAAAGGACATAAAACTGGAGTACAGTAAGTGCCATGTAAGCATTAGCCATTGCCCTTGTTGACGTTTTTCTCAGTGCAGCACAATACTGGTAAAAGGCGAGTGAGGTCGTCACTCCTCTGGTCAAAACTTTTCAGCATCTCCCTCAGGATAAAACGCAGAGTGCTTTCCTACCAGGTCCTACGTGAGCTGGCCTGTACCTCCCTGGTTTTGATTTTCTGTTGCAACCAAATGGGCCTCCTTGCCTTTCCCAGCACACTAGGCAATTCCTACCCCAGGGTCTTTTCACTTGCTCTTTCCTCTGCATGGAACACTATTTCCCCAAAAAGCCTCATGGGTGGCTTCCTCAGCCCCTTCAGGTCTGTTCACATATCACCTTCTTGGTGATGTCTCTCTGACTCCCCTATTTAAAATTAAACCCAAATCCTCTCAGTTCCTTTTTAGTTTCCTGCTTTATTTTTCTCCGTAGCATGTATCACCATCTAATATGCTATCTATTTTATTTATTTTGTTGAGCTGTCTCTCCCCATTAGACTGTAAGCCCCAGGAGTGTAGGAGTTTTTGTCTGTTAGTTTGCAGGTATGCATGACCCCAGGACTAGAATAGCCCCTGGCCCACACCTGACATTCCGTAAATATTAGTTGAGCAGATGACTATAAATAGAGATGGTTAAACCTGATAGCCTTGAGGATCTCCCTCTCAGGTTAACGTAATATGGTTTTTCATGTATCTTCTTGCCGGTGAAGCAAGGGCTGTTTGTAGTTACAGCTGCTTCGGTCCTCTTCCCTCCACGTTGAGCCTGCTGCCTAGCACCGGGCTTGACCCAGCCACATTTGCTAAATGAATGAATGGATGAGCAAATGGACTTCCCCTCCTCCTTGGGATGTGGGCAGGAGGTGGTGAAACGCGCCTGGTCTGCGGAGGAGCCTGGAGTCAGTTTTGACAGCCAGGTAGGAAGGGCCCATCAGGGCTCATGCTTAGCCATGAGTCACCCCAATGATTCGGGAGCTGGGAGGCCTGTCAGGGGAATCTCAGATGGAATTGATGTATCGAGGTGTCGCCCTCTCCAAGTTGTTTATCGGAAGTGACACTGAGGGAGATTGACAGGCAGTCACCGGACAAATAGCAGATCACAGAGACACCGGTGGCACCTGTTGTGTGAGCCTCTGGAGCTGGCTGGCAGACCCATTGTGACAGGCGGACACGAGGAGTGATGGGGGAAACAGGCGTGACCCCCGCAGGGCCGCACTTGGGGCAGGAGGTGGGGGGGCTCTTATATTTTTTCTTCAGCTTTATTTCTTGTTGGTCTTTTACTTTCTCAGAGAGCTAACGGGAGCACCCCACATCAACCCCGAAGACTCCCCCCCAAAAGGGGACCATAGGCTCTACAGAGTAGAGGTAGGACAGAACCCAGTCTGCCGCTGGACCGAGGCTGTGGGGCCACTACATCTTCTCAGACCTTCACCAACCTGCACTCTAGCTGCTGCTAACAGAAGAATAATGGCTGATGGTGACTGAGCATTTATTTTACATGCTTTAGTTAATTTTGCCATCACAACAGTCAAATAAGGTAGCTATTATGTTCCCCATGTTATAGTTAAAGAAATGAGACTCTAAAGGTTAAATTATTTGCTCGGGGTCATATGGCTAGGCAGTGTTGAACCAGGATTGCAATCCAGGTGTCTGTGACTCAGGGCTTCATTCTTAATTCCTGAGCTTTATTCTGTGGAAGGTCAGAACCAAATCACCAGTCATGTTTTCAAAGCCCACCGCTGTCAAGCACTTCTCCATGGCTTTCTAGTAATCCCAATACGGCTGCTCCACTTAACCCAAACCCACATTCCTTCTCATTCCCATTCTTGTGAGTTCCTCGAAGTTCTTTTCATCTTTGTGCCTCAGAGCTGAGCTTAGTAACTGTCTCGTAGTCAGAGTTCAATGAAGGTTTCTTGAATAAAGGGATGACTTGCTTATGACCCATCTCTGTGCCTTCCACCTGCTCCCAAATTTATCTCCTTGCCTGTCATCCAATCCGCATGTTTCCCTATTTTGAAAATCTACATTCTTCTGTGGCTTGAGTATGCCTTGATGCAAAATTTAAGGGGGTATTTGTCAAAGTACAACAATAGCCTTAGGAATCTGTTTATCCTCTGACTCTAATTTTATTTCTAGGAATCTATCCTAAAGAAATAATCATACATGTGCATTAAGTGATAGGTACCAGGATGTTCACTGTAGCATTGTTTAAGGTGACACAGAACTGGAAATCTCCTACATGCTCAATAATAGAAGACTGGTGAAATAAATACATATTCTATTTTACCTTTGTACAATAGAATACTTAGCAGTCATTAAAAATAATGAAGATATATATCTATTGACATAGGAAGTTAAGTGAAAAAAGTAGGTTATAAAATAGTACACGCAGAATAATTTGATTTTTATTAAAGTTGTATGACTATAAATATATGCATCAGAAAAAGTCTGGAAGGACATATATCAAACTGTAGACAGTGGCTGTCTTCAGGTAGGGATTGTGAGTGGTTTTTACTTTCTTCTTTTGGCTTATCCATTTTCTAATTTTGCTTCAGAGAACACGTATGCATTATGTAATGTTTCAAAAGAAAGAAAAATGCTTGTTCTCTAAGAAATATTCCCTCTTTACCTCTTAACTGCTTTACTCCGCCCCAAATCGGAGGGCTCCATTGCCTGGTGGGGTTTTACCTCCCGTGTTGGACTGGACTGATTGTAAGGCTCTAGCATTCTACCCACTGGTGATGATTTGCATTCTCCCTTAGGAGCTTCTTGAGGGCTGGGGTCTCCGCTCCAATTTTTTTTTTAATTATTGCAGAATTTAGTATAGGATTTTTTTTTTTTTTCTGTGTGAGTGCTTAAATTTTTTCTCCTCTCCCACCCCCCCTCATTTTTTATTCCTATGAAGTCGAAAATGAAGAGAGTTGAAGTCATGCAGCCCTCGGAGAGGAAGGGAACAGAGCCAGTTCCCCGGGGCTGGGCACAGGCCCCAAAGAGCCCAGGAAGCGAAAGGCAATGAATAATCCAGGGCAAAGCAATAAATAATCCAGGGACCTCTGAGGTCGGAGCTGGCCTCCTCCAGCAGCCACCCTGACCTGCATAATGGGCCACAGGCAGTTATGATTCATGCAGATGCCTGCTGGGCCCCTGCCAGCCTGGCCTGGGGAGGCTCCACTGTTGGAACTGGATGGGCCTGAAAATACAGCCCCCTAGGGACAGCCAGGGCCATGCTCAGGGGAGCCGCGCAGGCCAGAGGTCTGGAGGGTTCTTGGAATCAGGACTCGAGCCACATGGCTGCCTCAGCCTCCTCCTGTCTGTACAACTAGAGCCCCAGGGAGACATCTACAGCCATTATCCGACCAGACAGAGCAAAAAGAAATGAGTTTAAAGTACCAGAAGGAGGATTTAGATAATAATAATGTAGTGAGTGGTTTGGGCAGCAACTGTTGCAATAATATTATCTCCCATTTATACGGGACTTTACTGTGTACAAAATGCTTTCCCATATATTATTGTATTTGACCCTCACAACTACCGTGTGAAAGAGAGCTTTCCCCAGATTTTCAAGAAAGAAGCCGAGGCTCAGAGAGATGTCAATTTACCAGAATTCACACAGCTAGTAAAGGCCCAGATCTTCTGACTTCACTATGCTAATTAACTGAGCAAACAGCACAACTAAAGGATAAAGGAATGTCACAGATAAGCTATTTATTTATTTATTTATTTATTTATATCTATTTTTAGTATGGTGCTATATATATATACACACACACACATATATATCACAGAATTTTCCATTTTAACCTTTTTAAGTGTTCAATTCAGTGTATTATGCTACCATCACCACCTTCCATTACCAAGGCTTTTCCATGATCCCACACAGAAGCTCTGTACCTATTAAGCAAAAACTTCCTATTCCCTGTTTTCCCCAGCCCTTAGTAACTTCCAGTCTAATTTCTGTATCTATGACTTTGCTTATTCTAGATATTTCCTAGAATTGGAATCATATATTTGTCCTTTTGTGTCTGGCTCATTTCACTCGATGAAATGGTTTCAGGGTGCATCCATGTTGTCTCATGTATCAGAACTTCATTCCTTTTTACGGCTGAATAATATTCTATTGTATATATAGATCACACCTTGTCCATTCATCTGAATGGCTTGGGCTGTTTCTACCTTTTGGCTATTGTGAATAATGCTGCTATGAACTTGGTACAAGTATGTGCTCGAGTCTTTGTTTTCAGTTCTTTTGGGTGTATTTCCACAAAGCGTGAAAAATAAGACCTACTGACTGATCACTATACTTCAACCTGTGAACGCAGAGAGAACGCTGCGGTCTGGAGAAGCGTGCCTCTAGAAACCAGGCCGTCAGCCGCCTTCCCCTTGGAGGCGAGAAGAGGAGCCAAGTCCACAAGAGGAGGCAGCAGGCCAGGGCTATCCCGACCAGGAAAATCCCACCTTCTCATTGTCTGAAAACATCTCCCCTGGCATTCTCTTTCTAACATGTTGTCATTAAACATATGATAATTCTGTTTAACTCTTTGAGGAACTGCCAAACCATAGATAAGTAAGAATAGAGGACTCCTAACTATGTTTGGGTGACGTTTGGGCAGAGACTCTGGGGTGGGGGGATGAAATGACCCCTGAAAGCCCCAGGTTCTTGCCAGGGCAGCCGGGAAGGCAGAAAGGTTTGATCACAAAAGTGAAGTGTGGTGCTTCTGCCTCCAACACAGAATAGCCTGGTGGCAATGCAGACTCTGCTCCTGTTTTTTGATGCCAATGGATGAGAATGATGGGTTCAGAAATGGAATTCTCTTGTCTGCTATCGACAAGACCTCTGGGGTCAGAGTATGAGGTCATGAGGGTACAAAGCAGGGGACATAGGGGACATGGGGGGACACATATCATGGCAGATATGTGTGAGAGCTCAGGAAATTGAAAAGAAAAATCCATCTCCTTGTCAGCTCCATAGGGGTGTGGCAGGAGAGTCTCTTGGGGAAGGCCAGTCAGGAAATAGGTACTCTGCCCATTCCCCAACAGTGACCCATTTTGTGGCTCAGAAATGGCTCCCAAAGCCAAGGACTGAGTGGCTTTTCTCCTCGCCTCACCTTGAGGGTGTGGTCATTCTTTTTCTCCCTTCCAGGTGAGGGCAGGGATTCTGTGGGTTTCTCAGTTACCAAAGTTGGTCCTCCTACCTTCCCTCAGAATTGTTCCTCCCAGTGCCGGTGCTGGGGCTTGGTGGGCTGCCTCCTCGGCAGGCATTCCCACAGGACCTGGGCTTTGTGAGCCTCAGGAATGCAGCCCAGCCAAGTCCCAGCCCAGGGCTGCGCCATTTTACCTCAGAGATGAGGGAGAATGGCACCTCCCCCGGCCCTCGGGGCTGGAGACAGCTTTGTTTCATGAAGTTTGTAGCCTTTGGGAGTCCAGTCAGGAAAACAGAATCCACTCTAGACCTTTCAACAGAAGTGATCTTAGATTGGGGATTGGTTAGACAGAAGGAAGCAGTTACTTCCCAGGTCTGGGTGAACAAAGAGGAATTTGGAGTTATTAGAATCTAGAAGCTCTAAGGAAGGGCTGCTGCCTGCTGCTGCTGGCATATCTGGAGCTCGATCTGGAGGGGCCTCAAGGCTCAGAGCTCTGAGAGCTAGTATCCCAGAAGCTGGAGAAGAGGCTCTGCAGAACTGGGACTCTGACTTCTGAGGCTGGTGCCGGGTCCTCTGAAGGGGTTCAACGAGCATGGTCCTGGGAGAACCAAACGAAGCTGGAGACGACCACGGCTGCCACTGGGGCAAAGGTCCTATGCTGACGCCACACTGGTTAAACAGCCACAGATAGGGAGAAGCAAGTCCTTTCTCCCCTCCTGCAGCTTTGCATCTTCACCTAGCTCCTCCTGTTGACAGAACTGGCAAAGGAGAAATGCACTTTGTAGAGTCCCAGTCCCAGCATCGCAAAGCAGAACATAGAGAAGTGGGTTTGGAGCTTAATAACCAGCACTGAGCCTTATTCCCAGAGGATATGTTAATGGGGGAATATTTTCCAGGTGGACATAGGAGCCGCAGACGGTAGCTTGGACTCTCTCATAGTCCAACTACTAGGCCAGTTCCTTGAGTCACCACATCTGATCTCCCAGTTCTTAGCTCTTTGTGGCAGGTCCCAGGCTTTTATAAAATTGCATTTCAAAAAACCTGGAGGGAGCCAGTCTCCATCTTTATCCCTTTGGGGATCATCTTGATCCTTTGCCCTTTGCCCTGGGCAGAACAAAGCCCAATTCCAAGCAATAAGAGAAAGGGAGATTCAAGTGTCAAACAATAATAGCAAGATATTATCAATGTAGGCCTGTGATTGTGTCATATAAAAAATAAAACACACACCAGTTAATCAAAGCACTACAGACACTTTTCAGTAATCCCACTTTGGCTTTGCATAACTCCACATACCGCCGGCAGCGCTCTTGTCTACCACCAGAGACCATAATATACATCAAAAATTCTCCTTTAAATTTATTTTCAGTAAAGATTGGTCTTTTGAACTGCGGCAGTAGAGGCTTAAGGGTACAAAATCTCTCTCGCCTTTTTCTTTTTCTGTCTCCCCTGTCTTTCTCTTTGGTGGGGGTGGTGACTCTGGGACGGGGGATGGGAGCAGCAATGGGTTCCACATATCTTGTTGGACCTTCTGTCCTTGGCATGGATCAGTTCCTCTCATCTGCCGCTTGATTAAGACATTAAAGCAGGAAGGTGAAGGAAGGTTGAGCTGCAGGAAGAGAGAGTGGGAGACAATTCTCCTCTATTCGCTTTGGAGAAAAGTCTGATGGCTGGGCCCAAAGACGGTCTTTCCTAGAACCTGAGGTTGTGGGATCCACAGCTCTGGGTGCCTTGGGATAAGGATGACAACCCCACACCAATGCTGAACCTTTCCTGGTTGCCCTCAACAATGGGACAGGCTTCCCAAATTCCAAGGGGACTGTGGCCAGTCTGTTTGCTGTAAGTATGCATTTTAGCGGTTAAAGCTTAGTCCTAAGTTTGAATCCTGAATTTATTCTTAATAGCTGTATGACCTGATGTCAGAGTTTTATTCTGAGTATACTGAGAGTTGCCAGCTCATAGATTCTGCTTCCTTTCCCTGCCTTAGAGTCAGAGTGGCTTAAATAAAACCTATAGAGGGAAAGATGAGACTATATGCACAGGCTCTTAGGGCTGGAAGGGATCTTAAATATCATCTGGTTCAATTTTGTTTGCTATTGGAGAACATCCCCAGTACTGCCTCTGCAGCAGGAGGTGGGCTGGTCAGAGCAGTAATCCTCCATATTTTTCAAGTGATTTATATTTTTTCCTGAGATGCCTGTACCTCTCATCTCATTTGAGCATAACAACAATTCTGAGGTGGATGCAGGCAGGTGGTGTTTCCCCCATTTTCCTGAAGGTGAAAGCAAAGCCCAGAGGGTCAAGTTGAATTTGCTCCTGATCAAGTGTGATGGAGTCTCTTGTCTCCTGGTCTCCTATCCCTGCCACAGTACCTCGCTGCCTCCAGGTTAACCCAGGCAGGCAGCCCTGTTTATGTCACATCTCTTACTAAGGTTCGCTTAACTCTTTCCTATCTTCTTGGAGTTATGGCCTCAGAACCCCAAGTCAGCTATTTGAACCTCCTGGATGATGACCATGTAAAGGAAAGGTGTTAATTAGGTACGGCCAGGTGTGAGCTCGGGTGAAGGGAGGAGCTCAGAGCAAAGGGACTGACTGCATTCAAGATGGCACAGCTTCATCAAGACGCCATCTTTCTAATTGGGAGATTCTTTCTAGTATATGACCAAGGACCCATCCACAACAATAATTTTCTCCCTCTTGTCCTGAGACCAGTGGGAACAGAGAGGGGCTCTGGCTATTATTTATGCTACACCTGTAAGGTATAGTTCTCCGCCTCCTTTGCCCTTGGCTGAATCTCTCAATCCTGAGCTTCCATGGGGAAGAGAGGAATCCATGGGTAAGGGATTCTCCTTATCATCTTTACTGTCAGCAGCGGCAGCTGGGCTGTGAATGAGCAGGGTGCCACGAGGGGCCATCCCAAGGGCATTACCACCCAGGATTCCCCCAAATGTTGGGTGAAATCTAAGAAGAGCAAGCTGCCTTCCATCTGCGCGCTCCGGGGGTCAGGTGCCCCCAGATGGTGCAGGACCGGTGGGGGCAAAGGGCAAGGGGAAGCATGTCAACTGGAACATCAGAAGAGTCCAAATAAGGACTGTTCTGTTCCCTGGCCATGCCTTTCTTTTGATCTTCTGGAAGGAACACTACTCTACAATAAACACTCCAGTCTTAAATAAATAAGTGCCTGTCTTCAACTGCCTCTTCAGCCTGCTTCCTGAAGTCCTACGAATGAAAACATGGGTAGATTCCCTAAAAAGGTGTTATGGTTAGGAACTATAAAGAACATCGCAAATGAAGGTGATGAGACACTGGGGTAAGCAGCCAAATGGGGCAGAGACGGGGTGGGAAATGGAGGTAAATGCTCTGGGATCTGCTTCCCTGAGCAGAGTGAAGCATAGGAGAAAAGCTGGCTTCCGAGCAGGGTAGAGGCAGGAACGGCTGCAGCAATCTCCGTGGGGATTGAGCAGCTGAAGAACTAGCCCAGGTCTGAGCCTCTGGAGCTTTCTTTTCAGCAGCCCTAGCTGCACATTCCTGAAAAGCCAGCACTTTGTGCAAGGCATCTCCCAGCTCAGACATGAGTCACGCTTGCTTATTTTAAGTTCTGACTTCTTCCCGGGAAGCGAATCCGACACGGAGAGCCACGTGCTATGAAGCAACCACAGACCCAGGCCAAGGGAAACGGGCCCCGGCAGCTCCTGACAACCTGCTTCCCTGAAGCCCACAATGAGCAGAAGCTGGAACGCTGTGGGCACTCACACCCTCTCTCCTTGCCGGGCAGCAGCAGCGGGACATGGGCTGCCATCAGTTCTCGTGTCCTCCACGGAGCTACTGAAGGCTGGGGGGAAGGGGACATCAGGACAGGGAGAGGAGGCCCGGCCTTGTTCTCAGGGCTCTGGCCTTGTTTCTACGGCCCACACGGCATTGTCCTGGGAGGTTGCTGCAGTCCCCTTGGCAATAAATGGACAGAGGGAGGACCCAGGCTCCTATTCACGCAGCCAAATGTATTTAAGTCTTTAATAATTCATATCCCCATTTCTACACACAGCCCCACTTAAAGAGGGATCCCAGGGAAACCTGAAAGCTTTTCTGATTGCACAGGCTCATCCAGCATGTTCATAAACGGTTCTCAACTGGCCTCTCAGAATCGACAGCATCAACGCTTATGAAGAAAAACTAGTAGTTCCAGCTGGTAGTCATTGAAAAGTCACTTAATATTTCTCAGCACAAGGAGCGGTACTTAATGGGACACAATGTTTTTTCCCTAAGCAGTTGGGAAAAACCCTTGACATCATATTAATAATGTCAAGTTTTATTGGCTCTCTCATTTGACATGATATTAAACTTTTCAGACTCTATCTCGACTGAGGTACAAGGTTGTTAAAATGCGGACAAGATTGGAGTACTATGAAAATGTGGCATGGAAGAAATGCTTAACCCAGTGAGTGGAGAGATGGGAAAGAGAGAGATGGGGTAGGGCAGGGCGTGTGTGTGGGGTAATAGACAAGCTCTACTTTGTGGAAAGACTGGGTATATCATTCCTTTCACTGCACTGTCCTCCTGAGACTGATGGTTTAGGCCACTCAGGGGAAGGGTGTGTGTTCAAAACCCTTAAGGCACTGTATTACTCATCACCCTCTGTAAGTCTAGTTCTCTGGGTAAAATAAAGAGCAAAGATCAAAGTTAGGACATGTTACAGAGTCCGTGGTGACAAACACAAGCACAGCTCTGCTCCACACATTTCCTTGGGACAGGAAACTCCTTGAGTTTCTGTAGTGGCTTGACTGGTGTTCCCCGCAAAAAGACATTTCCATGCCCTAACCCCTGGAACCTGCGAATATGATCTTTGGAAAAAGTGTCTTTGCAGATATAATTAAGTTACGGATCTGGAGATGAGATCATCGTGGAATATGTGGGAGGGCCGAAATCCAGTGACAAGTGCCCTTAGAAGAGAAAGGCAGAGGCAGATTCGAGACACGCAGAGAAGGCTGTGTGAAGGCGGAGGCGGAAGTGGTGTTGAGCAGCCCCAGCTGAGGAAGCCAAGGCCCGCGCGAGCCACCAGAGGCTGGTCGAGGAACGGAAGTAGCTTCCCCTAGAGCTTCCCGAGGCAGCGTGGCCCTGCCGACACCTTCAGTTTGGTCTTCCGGTTTCCAGGACTGTGAGGGAATAAAGTTCTTTAGTTTTAAGCCACCCAGTTGGTAGCTGTTTGTTGGGCCAGCTCTAGGAAATTAGTACAAATCCCGATGATAACAACAAGCAAGAATAATAGCTAATGCTTACCAGGTGCCGCCACGGGGCAGGCGCATTCCAAGTGATTTCCCTTGTTAACCCTGGTTGTATCCTCACAACAACCGCAGGAGTTGATGCTATTGTCGTTCTCATTTTGAGACAGGAAACTGAGGGAAAGAGGCATTCTGTGATTTGCCCAAATCTCATGGCTAGTAGCAGACCCCAGGATCAAATCCAAGCAGGCTGTGGCTCCAGACTCTGTGCTCACCACTCTTAGGTGCCCTGGGAATGCAAAGGGTCACCCGCGCAAGGTTAGCACGGCCGCCTGGCCCTCAAGCTCTCCCGACGTCTGCCCCCCCTCCTTTCCCCACCATTTTCTCTGTGGGGGCCTGACATGAAGGCAACGAGAAGGTTTCCAGCCCGCAGTCAGCATTACCTTTGCCTGTCAGGCACAAAACCATAAATAACATATTTTAAGCAAAGAACACCCCAGCAGCCCAATAATGCATGTCTAAAGCCATTCTGATGCTGGAGAGATACAGTGAGACTTTTATGCTTTGTTTAAAGAAATTGTTTCCAGCATATTTGTAGTGAAATCACTGCAAAGAGTTTATTTTGGATGATTGATTTATAGGAATCCGACTCACACGCCCAGAGGATGACACTTAAATCATATCTTCTTTTCATTTGTAATAAGGAACAAAATGATCATATTTTGACAAGTCTGATCATTTTGGGGGTTGAGCAGGTTCCCTTGGTAGGCTCAGTCTATAGCTCACGGAACTGATAGAATGTTATTACGTCTCATTAAAATCGGCTGCTGCTGCTTCAGCTGGCTGCCCCAAAGAAAACACAGCTATTGGTGGTTTATCCTGGCGTCCTCAGCCTACCTACTGAATTTAAAGGAGGACACAACTGGAAACTTCTTTAATGGTGATTGCCAGAGTCTCTCTTCCTTGGGTTAGAATTTAAAGGTAATGTGCCCTTCCCCTAAGGGGTGAGGTTGCCAATTCACAAGTCATTCTGGGTCCTTCCCTCCCCTTGCCCCTCGGGGTCTGCTGCAGGCTCTGACCTTCAGACCCCACAGAGGCCTCGTCCCATTCCCAGGCCCAGCGGGACTCCTAGTGGCCAGGGCAGTGGTGAGGATGGCATTTGCTCTTTGCGGGCCTACCAGCTCACTAAACCAAACAAGTCAGTTTTGTAGGTCTCTTTTGTTTCCCTTCCTGGCTGGGACTGACGCTGCCTACATGGCAGCCGGGCTGCTGCTCCTGTCTGGCTTTGTGGCCCCAGCCTTGCCCGGCTGCCGGGGCGTCCCCACGGCTCTCCTTCCCCTGCAAACTCGGGCAGGTCTCCTCTTGAGGACTCCCTCTCCCACGGGTCCTGGCTCTATCCCGCTCCCATCTTCTTGGGGAGAAGAGAGTTCAGTCTGTGACAACCACACAGTGAGAAGACCAGGAAAGTTCTCCCGGAACAAAACCTCACCGTGTCCTCGGGGTGCGTGGCAGTCTGTAAGCGTAGTGCGGGGAAAGAGCTTCCTTCTCTCATCTCCCTCTTTCATCTCCTCTAATCCCCTCCCCTTGACTTATCTTTCTTTCTTCTCTCTGCCCCCTGCCCTCCTCCTCTTTCCGTTCCCTTTCAAGAGCAGCCAATTTAGCGGGCGGCCATACTGTTGCAGTGGAAGTCCCCGGGATGCCCGGCTGTAGGGAATGACACAGCTAGCAGGGAAAAGCAAAGATGAAGCGAGCATTGGAGCTTGCTGAAGCGGAAGCTTAAGCACCCTGGATGCATTATTCATTGGGACATGGTCACCCCCTCCTCTCCATTCTCCACTGAGCTACAACAGAGCCCAGTGTCCTGGTGGCTTTGAGTTACTTTGCGCTGGGACCCTGGTCTGTCCTCAACTCTGCAAATGGTCCAGACGCAGCCATGCTCTGGTCTGGCATAGGTACAGACGCAGGCCAGGGAGAAGGAAACCTCAGCCGTGCTGGTGGGGCAAGATGCTTTTAGCAATGGCTAACGATTCTCTTTGGGTGTTTAGCGTGCAATGCCTGACCCAAATCCCACACAAGTTACTGCCTTCACTCGATTGTTTTACAATGTGAATTATTGACCTTGGGCAAGTCATTAAATTTCTCTGCGCTTCATTGTTCCATATCCAAAGCTTGGAGCTCATAATGACTGACCTTCCAGGGATGTTGTGAGGACTGAGTTAGTTAACATATGTGAAAGTGCTTTGTAAACTGTAAAGTGCTGTATTAATATAAAAGCAATTAAGACAGGCTGAAAAGTACTGGGCATTTGCTATGTGCCAGCCATTGTGTTAGGTACATTTGCTCATTCAATTCTCACAAAATTCCCTTTGAGGTTGATGCTATTATTGCCCCTTCCTTTTTTTCATACCAATGAGGACATTCAGGTGGCTCCGAAGGGTGACAGAGCTGGCATTCTCCAGAGCCCCAACTCTTACCACTGTAATTTCTGTCATAATGATACTGTATGATATCAGTATCAGTATTATTGCTATTGTTATTGTCATCATCATAACAATCTTACTCTTCTCTGGCACTCAGCAGGTGCCTGTTCTGAATTGAGGAGCATCTCACTATCCTAGCTTTGCACACAAACATAGATGTCAATTGATCAGTATGCCAAATATTTTCCCCTCCCCAGAACACCTCTGGATGTGAGGTGGCTAGATGTCCTGGGCCTCTTTGCTACTCCATTTCCACTGGTTTTCTATTGACCTGAGTGAGTGGGCCAGTGACTCTTTGCAAAGCTGGCTGGGAAGGGTTGGTTCTCAACTTAGGATTCCTGGCACAAAAGCACTTGGCAGCCTCACCCCGGCCACTATATCTGTGGATCCCAGGGCCAATCTTTTGTCCCAACCCATTTTCTTTGGAACTCATTTATCAGAGGTCTCCCTTGGCTAGAGGGAGCTACTTTCCAAAGACCCAGGGCAGAACTTTGGGGGAACTAAATGTAGAGAAGGGAAGGGGAGGGAGAAGAGAAGAGACCCTAAGTGCAAGCCCTTTGGTGGAGCCAGTGAGAGATCTTACTAGGGGATTTCAGTGACATACACTTTGCTTGCCTCATGGGCACGTGTTTGGAATAATTACCCAGGGGCAGAAACACAGAGGTAGTAAGCTGGCTAAGGCTCTTAGAAGGCAGGCCTGATGACATTGTTATGTATCCGTTGCTGGGCTCAGGACATGGCAGGGTCGGGTATTAGCTGATTATCTGATTCTGTCAGCAGAGAGCTTTCAGTGAGTCCAAAGAGGCAGCCCCCAGATTTCTTCAGGGAAGTGCTAAGCTTAGACACCTGTCAAGGGGTCCTTGTGTGGAGTTCACCTCCTGGAGAGCATCCTCGGTAGTTACTGTATCCACATAGGAGGTGGGGACAGAAGTATGGAAACGGAAACGTCTTCCAAGCTTCATGTTGCCACAGGGATCAGGGAGATCAGGTGCCGGGAAATTGTGCCTTCTCTTCCTCCTGAACTCTAGTCCCAGATTCTCCTGTGAGAACCTTCAGCATGAACAGTCTACAGATACTGGTTTCAGCTGCTGGAAAGTTTTCTCTCTCCAGCCTTGCTGGGGAGTATTGAAGGTGACCAGGTGGAGTGGCTGGACAGGAGGGGTGAGGAAGAGCCATTTCTGTGACAGAGCTCAGAGTCCAAGGCAGGAAAATGTGTAGGTGGACATGACTGGCCGTTCTCTTTCCACTCAGGAGAGTCTTAAATGGCAGCAGGAAGGACTCAGCTTAGACACAAAGAAGAACTTACTTGGTTTTGAAGGTAAGCCAGGATGCCTCTAATAACTGTGTCATAATAACTAAATTTTATTGTTTGCTCTACCATTCTAAGAATTTCCTTATCGCATTTAATCCTTCCAGCTACCCTATGAGGGGGACATGATCATTATATTTCCATTTTACAGCTAAGAAAACTGAAGATCAGAGAAGTGAACTAACTTATCTAAGATCACACAGCTAGAAAGGTATAGAGCCAGAAATTAGACCCAGGCAATCTGATGCCAGAGCCTGGGCTCCTCACTGTGACTTTACAGCTTCCTGAGCTAAGAAATGCTGGGGATGGTTCTCTCTGGCTGGGCTGTGCACAAACCCAGTAGACAAAGAGGTGGGGCGGTGGCCTCCGTGGATGGCCTTCGAGCTGGGCAGATTTGTCAATTTCGGGGGTTCTCAGCGACTCTCTGAGCAGGCCACCTTTGCTGCTGTGGTGCCCTCCTTTCTCCCTTCCCAACCAGCTGGGAGAGGGAGGAAGTGAGGATGAGAGGTCCTTTGGGGGGCTAAGTCCAGCCCAGGATGCCCCTGGCCTCTTCTGATTTGCTCTCAGCGCAGGTGCGACCTGCCCCTGTTGAGCGGCCACCGATTCCCATGTCAAGCCAAGGGGTCAGCCACCTTTCCCATTGATCCTTGTGCCCTGAGCTGCACAAGGGGTGCCCGCCAGCCCCTCCGCCACGTCCTCCCGGGTCTCCTTCGCCTCTTAGATGGTTTTTATCTGGCCCGCGAAGCCATGTTAGTTTCAAGAGCCCCCTGACCTTTTAATAAACATTTCCTATTTTATCAGAGTATTTCCTAATTCATTCCCTTCTGTCCCTGAAAATCTAAATCCTATTTAAGTTAATGCCCTTCATTTTCATTTATGAAGACAGATACAAAATAATTATTTCCTATCTCCCTGGTTTCCTTATCTTCTGTCCTAATAGTGCCTTCGGCAGAAGAAAATTTCCCGTCAGACGAAACAGTTGGAGTGTTTGTTTTTTTCCTTTCCTTAAAGAAGAAAAATAAAGCATGAGCTTGGACTTTGCCTCCTCCCCTCCCCTCTCTCCTCTGTCCCCTTCAGCCTTTCTGGGCTCCCTCCCTCTCACCACTGCCTCTCTCTGTCCCTCTCCCCTTGCCCCTCCTGCTGCCCAGGCCGTCGCCCAGCCGCGTCGGGACCCTCTCATTTTCCTGTTGGTGCTGACGGCTCTGTGCAGCCTCACATCTGAATTTCATCAGCCTTTGAGCTCGAGTCCCCCCAGCTAGCAAAATTGGTTTGGAATGAGTAGCCGCAGTCTCAAAAAGAAACATTCTTTGGTTTCCTCTCATGAAAACTAGTGAGCAGAGAATTCACAGTTCCCTTCTCCGGGCGTCTCTTTGAAGTGCTTGATTGAAAGGAGAAGGGATGAAAAGGGACGGGGGTTAGTGGTGGGGATAAGGATTCCAGGTTTGAACAGTAACCCCGAAACCAGGGATCCAGACTTCCGGGGACCCTCTGGTCCTTGCCATCTGGGTTGGGGCAACACGGACGGTTATTTTTGGCTGTTCTGTACCCATTCCAGTCTTCCACCTTCCTTTCTCTTATTTTGGGATAAAACTCAGAACAAAATTTAAATCCCAGGTTTGTGGGAAAGTCATGAGCGGAAGCAGCCTGATTTTAAGGGGCTCAGTCCTGCATTCAGCTAAGAGTTGGTCAAATTCAATAGCTAACAGTTGCCGATTACCCTCTATGTGCTAATCACGTAAATTATTTCATTTACTCTTCACAGTGACCTGCTACCCAGTTGCCATTATTTCCCATTTTACGGATGAGGAAACTGAGTCTCAGAGAAACCAAGTAACTTGCTCCTGGGACCCAGGCCGGCCCAGCTGCATAGCCTGTGCTCCCAACACACGTGTCCTCCTTCATGTGCCTCGTTCTCCAGGGCCGCACAGTGTGCTTCCAAAACCCAGGCCTTCAAGAGAGAGAATTTCTGTCACTCTTCCAACTTGAAAGCCTTTGTCAAGGCCATGAAGGAACTCTGAAGAGCTCTTTTGTGCAGGTATCTGAAGGATGAACTCCGAGCTCTTTTATCGTGGGTGGGGAATGCAGGTTATGGGGCACAGAGAGAAAGCCACAAGAGAAAAGTGTTTGAAAACATGGTGCGAGGGAGAGATCATGAACTGATGGATGGGGCCTGGAATGTATCTAAATCAAGTCCTTTCATTTCAGAGTTGAGGAAACTGAGGCCGTGGAAGGAGGCAGTTCGGCCCCTTGCCCTCACATAGCTCAGCAGCTAAGGCACACTGACTGGTCTCGCCATGGCCTGGGAGAGCACTGCTCCACCTGGAGGAAGCTGTGGAAGCCGCCTGGGGATGGGCCCAGGGAGGCCAGGAAATTGGGCCCCTCCCTCAGTAAAACCCAGGCTTGGGGGAGAAGGGGCTTGGGGAGGCCAGCGACGGCCAAAGGCTCCAGGATAAAGAAGGAGCCATCATGGCACTGACCCTCCTAGACCCCCAGCCTCTTACAGGGGCAAGTGCCCCTGAGCCCCCACATCCCGGGAACACTGACTTTCTTCTGGCTCCCTGGAAAGTCCTGGCCTGGGGGACCAGTGACACGGTGGTCCATGTTCAGTGGGGCTCAGTGACGCGCAGGGAAACTTCACAAAACATCGTCACGGCCTTTGCGCAGGTCAGGGCAGAGGGCAGGAAGGAGAAGTTCGGCAAGGGGGGGCCCCGTGGCTGGAGACTGTTTGCAAAGCAGTGTTAAGCAAATGACTGCTTCATAGGTTGGGGTGCCTGAACCCCAAACCCAGCCAGCTGAGATAACATCTTCCAGTCGATGTTTAAAAGGCGTTATAAGAGGCTTTCCTGTCCCTTCTTGTCCTGAGAATCTACCGTTAGAACATTCTCTCGATCCTAGGAAGCAGGACATATATATATATATATGGCAGAGAGAAGCATGGTAAACCACTAGAAACCACTAGTATAATTTGCTTGACATGGGGCCATGAAGGAATAGGGTTCCAGGACAAGTATGGCTGGGTGGGTGAATGTGTGCCTAGTAGTGGGGCAGATGGTGGATTTTGAAATCCTCTGAGTGTAAGTCACCTGAGTGAGGGATCAGGCCCTGGTGGAAGGAGGGGAGTGAGGAATGGGAAAGAGTTTGGGGAGGAGGAGAGCAATCTTGAAACGTGGTTTCCAAGACACAGAGGAACTGCCAGTCTCACATTGTTCCCGAGGGCTGCGCTGGCGTGGAGGGAAAGTTGCATGGTGTGGAGAAAAGGGAAAATGGTCAGGGAATTCCTGGAGCGGGGTTCTCCGATCCTCTCTGAGCATCAGTTTCTGGACCCTTAAAAAGAGGGTGTGTGGCTATTGGTATTTTCCACACTTCAACTTATACCAGTACTATTTTCATGAGTTTTGTCAGATCTGCAAATGTTTTTCTTTCAACTGACTTTTTAAATTCATTCTCATTCTAAACATGCTATCCATAGCATATCAGATTGGTGTGCAAATCATATTTTCTCTAATGCATACTAAGATATATTTAACTATTAATTTTCTTTAAGGTTCACCTGTGCACTATCTAAAATTACCTTTTGTACTTGTCCTTTGGGAAACTCTTCCATCTCTGCAAAGTTACGATGTGTTACGCAGTGGAATACCTTCCTTTTCCTTTTCTAAATGGAGGACAAGATTTGCAGAAGCCCTGAGTCCCTGCTGGCAAAGAGAAAAAAATCTGCATGTTTCTTGGATGCTGAAGCCAGATTCTGAAAGAAATGACAAAGCCATCAGTAATTGCAGGCAATTAATCTATTGGGTACTGGTAAGGAAAATGACTTCAAGTCTAGAGTTGTCTCAAAAAGAAGTACCATACTGGTAAATAATTTTGACTTGAGTAATTTCTAATGCTAAGATTTGCCATGAGTACTTAGAGAATTAAAGGGGGTGGGGAAGCAATAACCTCATTAGAGCTAATAAGGCACTTTTGTAATTAATAACCCACCAGTCACACCTGTCATGTGGAGTATGAAGAAGAAGAAACATTAGCTATGTGTTCTTTCTTTGTCCTTTTTCTGAAGGATGAAATTATTTTCCATGAACCTCCTGGGGCCTGAGAGCCCCCACTGGAAGGTCCCGTGAATATCCCAAGGACCTCACTTCCTATCCATCCCTTAGTCTAAAGGAACAAACACCCATCGAGGTAGAATGTGCTCTGTGCTTCTCCAGCTGGGCCTTTGAATTGCCTCTTTTCCTGGCCAGGAGAGACTGATTGGTTACTTCTATTTTCTTTTTGGCTTGGTTTCATCATCCATAAAAATGAATATGAAGTGAAATAGTCTGAGGTCTGTTACGCTTGAGAACCGTGTATATGTTATAAGCTGTCAACTGCTGCTGGATCTTTAAGCAAATATGACACTAAACTGCTTGGAATCACTTAATTAATTTATCATTTTATTATTCTTGTTCACTAAGTATCTATTAAACAGTATCATTCACTCATTCAGTCCATCCATCCATTCATCCACTCTTTCCACAAATATTTATTAAGTATCACTTATGAGCTAGATCTTGAGGGAGATGCAAAAGAGGCATTAGAGAGCGTGTCTACCCTTCAAGTCCTTATTCTCTGTTCATCAAAAAGATATTGGCATATAATAGTTAACTAGCCGTATACCTTAGCAGGAGATGATGTTAACATGAATGAGGCAGAGGTTAAATATTTTAAGAAGTAACTGTTTTAAGAATTTAAAGAAGGGGACAGAGATTTTTGTAGAGTAGGGGATCCAAAAAGCCTTTAGGAAGGAGAGGAGATCTGAGCAGGGTATTAAAAGGTGAGTTGCGCTTGGGTTGGCAGAGAAGATGGTAAAGGGTAAGAGTTGAGTCTTTTAGATGGGAGGATCAGCTCTGCCATCCACTTGCTGGGGCACTTTGGCAAATTGCTTAACCTCTCTGGTCTTCAGTGTTTTTCTCTGAAAAAAAAAAAAAGTAAGGGTTGGACCAGTTGCTCTGAAGTTGTAGGCAGGGGGAAGAGCATGAGAGAGTTCAGAACAGAGGCAGGGGAATGGCTTAATGACCTTTGGAGACCCTCTGTGGTTTGCCCAGAGTGACAGTTCTGCATCAGAAAGTGTTGGCGAAGCTTTCTCAGTGTTTGAACTGAGGGCAGTAGCCTGGGGTCTGAACCGAATTCCCTTTCCCTGGCCTGAAAGAGACTCTCACTCTCTTGCCAACAACTGCCTGTGGCAAATTCAGTACCTGCTTGATGTAGCGTTTGGAGGAAATTTTTTTCCCCCTGAAAACACAAGTTTTTGCTTAATTATTCAGCAGACTCATGTGTTTAAAAATAATGTCCACTCTCTAACTTGCTGTGTTTTTAACAAAGCTTCCAGGCTCTGTGGAGCCTGTCCCCGTTGCCGGCGGCTTCCTGAGAATGGGCTCGGGGCCAGACATTGTCCCAGCTGGCCCCGGGCTTGGGGAGAAGCTTCCCCAAGCAGAATGAGGTGTCTGATGGGAGAGAGGAGGGAGGTCTCCCTAAGTTCCCTACAGGCATGGGCAGAGTGCTGATGGGATAGATGGTAAGACAGGTCATTTGTCCCGAGTACAGATGGTGAGTTTTAGGGGGAGTCAGAGTGGACTTTCTCCAAACAGTTGACTCAGTTTGATTTATCCATTCATCTATCATCCATTCATCTCGCCATCTACCTAACACATATTCATTGCTTACTCTGTGTCCTGCCCAGTTCTATGTCTTGAGTCCCTAAAAATATAGAAGAATCAGAGTAGGACAGTTTTCAGGGGAAATTGGTCGAGAGGAGACCTTGCCATTTTCACCCTGGAATATCTGTGATTTCTTCAAAGCTCCCTAATTGCATAGCATTTAGGGGCTTTGGCTCAGCTGATGGAGGTAATCGCACCTTGAGGAGAGGTCAGACCTCAGCTCCCAGAGGGCAGAAGCACGTCTGCATTGCTGGCTTCCTACACAGTTCAGCCAAGCCCTAGATCAGCAAAAGCCCAATGACTGGAGGATCTGGATGATGAAAATGCTATTTATCAAAACAGCAGCCAACTTCGACACCAGAGTTGCAGCTCTTGATGAAGCCACCAGCCTGCGTGTCCCCTTAGTACTCCAGCCTGCTTCCCCAGCCTCCTTGCCAAAGATGCCAGGAGAAGCAGCATGAAAAGAGAGAGAGTGCCTGAAGCTGGAATCGCGAGTCATTCTAGAGTGAAGCCCGAGAGTCAGGAGGGATTGTCACTTTGCCTGTGTTCCTGCCAGAGGGTCTTTCTACCAGCCCTCAACTTTTCCACAGAGGTGCCTTCCTTCCATCAGGGGTGGAGGCATAGGGTGGGCATAGTGGTGGTGGCAGTGGAGCTTGACGAATGGGCTTTGCAGCCATTTCCAAGCCTGGGCCACAGAGGGTAGTTCAAGTTTATCAATCACTTGAGTTCCATAGCTGGAGTGTCCTATAGAAGACAATGCAAGAAAAGAGTCATAGTAGCATTCAGAAAGAGTTTAGGTAGACATCTGGTAGGACTTCCTACTCTTATCCCAAAAGAGACTGAGGAGTAAC
>JAQZBX010031716.1:0-26197 GCA_029593785.1 Cabassous unicinctus
CAATTAAATTATCATTCCTGCCCAAAATAAATAGTATTTAACGAGATAATTGTTTTAGGACTGATTTAATTGCAATGCAGTGAATAGTGGTATGAATCTTTTTTTTTTTTTTTCAATAATAGGCATGCCTTTATTTCAAATTCAGGAATAATCTGCATTTTCTTTCATGTATTAATTTCTTTCACTCAAATCAATGTGATATATTTAAAGAGTGATGCTAAAATAAAAAAGAAATTCCCCTCCAGTTGAAGAATCTAGAATGGTCTTTTTCCAATTGCATTTCTTGGCCTATTAGTGGTGAAAACACAAACTGCCACAAGCATTTTGCTTTTAATGAAATCAAAGTGAACAGAATGGCATAGAATACATTAGAATAAAATAAAATGTGTAAGAATGAATTGTACATAGGGTAGGTATTACTTTGGGTAACATTTTTTACATAATATGTGTATGTTTTCTAGTTGCAAGAAAATATATTGCTTTAAATGTGAGTACAAAAGTGTTTAGAAAATAGTTTCTTAGAATGTAATTTATATCTGTATATGAATAACTTTATTATAAAATAGGTAATTAAAAAATGATATAGACAAATTATTATGAAAGGATCTTCTTGGAAAAGAATGAAGAAAAGAATATAATAAATGCAGTTGGACATTGAGTTATGATTATGAATTCATAATGTAGATATGGCAGGAATGTTAAGAAAGAGGTAGAAGAAATGCTGGAAAAAGTAAGCATGAAATATGGAAATTTAATGAACATTTACAAAATAATGAGGGTTTTCTTTCTTCCTTAAATATTTAATAAAATTTAACAGTGATGACAAATGGTCTCAGAGTTTTCTTTATGAGAGGGTTTTAATTAAACATTATTTTTTGTAATTTTTCTCTCCAGTTTACTATCCATGGTGCCCCAATCTTACTTTTAGCTCCCTTATTTTCTGCAATTCTTTTCTGGTTTGTCATCTTTGGCATGAAAATGAAATCCAATTTTATTCAATACATCAATTTATATTACCAAACACCATTATAGCCAAATTCACTCTCTTTCCTCCCTCCCTCCCTGCCCCTCTCCTTTCCTCCCTGCCATGGGAATGAAATGAAAACACTTTGAGGCTTAGTATTCTTTGGGGGCAGCCCCATTTATTGTTCTGCTCCAGTATATACACAGTCCAACCACTAAGGGAGGCATTGTCAAGAACATTCTGTACGTGTAAGGGCTCAGAAAGTTCTGGGATGTGCAGGAGATATTGGAGAAGCAGAAAGCTCTAAGTAACAGTGTAGAGTAAGAAAGTTCTTAGTTTTCAGCAGGAACCAATAACAGCAGCTATTTCCCATGCAGCAGTGTATTGCTTGCACAGCAAGGCAGGTTTTAACTGTTTCAGAGATATTTTAACCAACGTGTTCCCACATCTCCCCCCTTTTTGTTTAAGAAAGAAGAAGAAAAGGAAAGGGGAAATGTATCCTGGTACACCTTTTATAAATATCTGTTTTTAATTTGATGATTGGTGGAAGTAAGACGAGGTTGCTGACAGTTACCTGGGTTCTGAACTGGGCTGTGTGTGGGAAACAAAGTAGCCATGGGGGCAGTTGACCTCCCTAGGGAGGGTTGAGGGTTAATGTCTTACCTCTGTAGGCCCTCAAATTCTCTCTTGATGGCACCCCTGCAACTGTGCCTGTCTTAGGTTGTTCTTTCCCTGAAGAAAGTTACCCGTCTCTGGCTAACCAGCCATCCTCCGGAGCCAAACAGGGTGATGTGATACTGCCAATGTTTCCATGGCCTCCACACCCAGCACATGCCTAGCGATTCCAATGCTCACTGGTGGGGCCCTGGCTCAGTTTACAAGTTTTGGAAATCCCAGGTTTACCAACACATAGAAGGCTTACACAGCTTAAGGAGACACAAGCAATCCCAAGTATGGGATGTGCTCAGGATACCTCCAGAATATGGTAAAACTAGAAAAGGGAAGTGAGAAGGAAAGAAAGGAGACTTAGAGGAAAAGCTGGGTGGCATAAGGCTTAAAAGTTTACTCTAGGAAAAATAATTTGTTACAAGCATAAGTCAAATAAATTTTTGTTGGCTAACAGAGCTGAGCAGAGCATTTACTAACATTAAACAACTAGTTTAATAATATTTATGAAAAACTAATTTAAAGGTGTTTTAACCAAAGGGCTCCTAAGTCTTCTCCCTTGTTATATTTTAGTTCTTGATCTTTGGATGTGGAAGAGAGAGATGAGGCAGTGACTATGGCGATGAAGTTTTGTTCAGCGTGATGAGCTCAAGAGAAGGCTTGGTGAATTAATCTAAAGATTCATAATAAAACAAGAAGCATGATTATTCCAGTAAGAGATATTACCTAGATTCTTATGTTTAGGTCATGAAACCAATTAGATGGATTTAAACATTGTAGATTATCATTGAGTGTTTGAAACACGTTTTGCTGAGCAAGAAGCTGTATTTGAGATAGTTGATGCTCCAGATGTTGTTGGAGAGCAAGCACTTCTTTCTGTAGATGGCAGGAAAAAGCTCCTTGTAAGTGGGTTTTCACTTGTTCCCAGGAAAGTTTAGAACTGTTCCAAGGTAAGGGGTGAAACAAATTTTTACATGTTCTCAACCACAATGCAAATATTGTCTGGTAAGTAGAGCTTGTTATTTTTCACCTATCCAAAGAATAGATGTTTCTAAGGCATCGAGTCTGGTAAGAATATTATTATCTATATGAGTTTGTGTAAAAGTTCATCAGTGACATTGGTTATAATTTGATTAACAAAATGAGAAGTTTGGACAGATGCTGTCAAGTCGATTGCCATGGTGGTGGCAGTGGCAGCTATGATAATGGCTGAAATAATGGAAGTAATATGTGTACCAATGAATCTTTTAGGTTTAATTGTTTAAGATTTCCCCAAGTTACTCCCTGAGCTTGCATAAAGTTATGGCATGGTTGTGTCTGGGAATTCCTCTGTTCCTACATCATCATCTTCTCCATCTGTGGTATTGGGTTGAACAGGTGATCCTTCCAGCTCATGGTACAGCTTCACATTCTTTGCTGGCAGCTACTGGGGGCCTGTTGGAGTAAGCAGACATGCATACCCTCTTCCCCATCTTATAAGGTCACCAGGTCTCTTTTAAGATCTATCTCTTAACATCTCCTTGTACAGAATTTTCAATTGTATTTGATGACTCTCTTGAAGAGGGGAGAAATGTTTTTCAGCTGCTGAGACAATTTTAAAAATTTAAAGTATATAGTGCTAGGGCATTGTATTTCTAGGGGAGGTATCCATACTCCCCCTTTTTTTGTTTATTGTTTTAGATGATATGACATATTTTATGTATTTTTAAGGTTAAGTTAATTGGACTTTATTAGGCATTATTTGGAGACTAGTTTGAGTAAGTGAATTTTGGAGATGTTTATAGAGTTATGTTAAAAGTACTTCTGAGGGGACTATAATAATGATATTATCCATGTGATGATAAATACATGCTTGTGGGAAGGTAGAATGAGTAGGGTATAAAGCCTGAAAGACATAATATTGACATCTGCTGGGGCTATTGAGCATTCTTTGTGGCAGGACTTTCCACTGATATTTAGTTAGTGAACTTTTGTTAATAATTAAAAGAATACAAAGTGAAGGATTATTTATAAACAGGGGTTTAACTGCTATATCTCAAACTCTTGCAATATGTATACATACATTTACATGTTTACTAAACTGGGGAACATACTGATATACTTGGCCCACTTTTGGCCAGAGTCCCAGATGGATGTAAGATAAATGCTAATATGCATATCTAATTTAATAATTTATACTGCTAATTAGAGTGAGAAACAAGAACAATGTAATTAATTAAAAGATTAAATCAATATTGAACAGAGTTACAGAATGACAGATAGAGTGGTTTTAAATATAAACTTACCAATATTTAGCTTTCAGCTGGGAAGTTTTGAATTAGCAGCTGATACTAGAGTTTTGATTGAAAACACTTGTGTGGAGCACTTTTGCTTAGGGTGGGACTTTAACTGGTTTAACTAGGGACTATCTTTTTTACTGTGTTTATGATTAATGAATTTGATACTCTAGATGCCAACTTGTGAGCACAGTGTTAATTCCCGAGGAAGTGGCCAGCCTCTTCAGGAAGGAACACAACACTCCCTGGGCAGTACATTCTAAGGTTTATGCATCAGTCCCTGGGAAAGTGGCAATCTCTCTCAGGGAGGAACACAACACTTTCTGGAATGTACTTTATCTCTTTTAATTTGTTACAAAACATCCCTGATGTGCCTACTATTTTTTTCCCATTATTTTTCCTGAAATATGAAAAGTGTTAACTAGCAAGGCATTGGTTTGTTGATTAACAAAGTTTTTGTATGATGTTTACTTTTAGGTTTGAATAATATTTACTAATTTTTGTTCTATACATTCAGTTTTAGGATTGTTTAAACTCAAAAGAAGAGATTTATATCTACATTTAATAATATACATTTATGTATAACTTACAAGTTATTAAATTACTTAAGTGTGCAATGTATTGTATTAAAGTTTTGATTAATATTTAAGTATATTATACATAATTCATAACTTCAGTCGATTATATAACAAGCAAGAATAAGACTTTTAACTAGCAGACATTCAATGAATAAACTTTTATTTCCTATGCATTTAAGATTCCTAACTAGTGAGATTAAATAGACTAGTAGCATGATTAAAATGACTTTAATTTCTCTATTTTGTATAGCTTGAATCATAGGCAATGACAAATTATTATTTCCTATTTGGGTTGTGGTACAGTACTTTAACTTACAATTTTAATACCTGCATTGGTTCTTCTGTTAACATTATAATTGGAACTGGGGCTGTGAATCAGTGATGAATTTAAACTTAATTTATTGTTGGCCTTTTTATAGGCAGGGGAATGCAGGCTGACTTGAATTCTTTAAGGAGATACTAAAGAAAGTTTTAGCAAGTTTCAAAACAACACGATAGTGACAAAATTGGATATTAATTTTTGCTGTTATGTACTACTCCTGGCAGCTCTTAATGGCTGCTCCTTTTTTGCATATATAGAGCTGCTTTTTTTAGCAGAGATGGGGAGAAGCAGATGAATATGAGTTAAAGCATCCACTTCTTGATTTTTAGGTGGAGAGGTTGTTATTATGACATATAAACATTGTTAAATTTTTAGGAATTTTATACCTTTTAAGTATTAATATGTAGCTTTTATTCACACAACTTTATTTAACAAAGGATTAAATAATTTCTTTTTAATTTTATAACAATTTTAAACACTTTCTATTTAGACTATCACATATTAAATAAACTTAACTATTTTATTATTTTACTTTTTCAAGGTGAAAGAACAAATCTCTTGCACCAATTTGAAATAAAAAGCTAATTTTCAGGGTTTGACTTTGAGAAAGCAGGTTTGAATAGTATGTTCTTTTAAAAGTGATAAGACTAGTTTCTTTAAGGAAACAATAAGGTTAAAGTACAAGAGGCTATTTTGATAAAACAGGCTTTCTTTTTTGTATACTGATTATTCAGGAGAAAAACTCTTTGTAAACTTTTACTAAAACAGACTAATGACTTAAGAAAGTTTGAAAAAGAATAAAATTTTAACTTTGCATTATTATACTATTTGACACTAAAGCTTTTAAATATTTGTAGATAGACCCATCAAATTACATTTAACTCTGACCACAGAAATATCTTTTTCTGTGCACCTTTCACACTTTCTCTATTCATTCAGGTTTTGTCCCACATTTTACTCTTTTTTAATAACCAGTCATTTTATCTTAGGACAAAATTATTTTCTTCTTCTTTAATAATAAAAATACATTCTATATACCTTATATATATAACTTACCAAAATGATTTTGGAAACTGTCTCCAAGCAAATTTCTTATAACATACAATTACCATCAACACTAAACAAACTTGTCAGAATAATGATTTAATTTGGTTATAACTATTTTTATTATTTTACATTAATATCCATATTTATTTATTAACATAAATGTTTATTTAATTTTTGGTCATTTGAATAAAGCTCTTTTAATAATCTTCATTTATCAATTTCATATTACCATCCAGAGGTATTAAAATATATACTGACACCGAACAAACAGACAAGCATAAAATGAGTTACAACACATCAATAGAAACATATATTTTTTATTTCACTGCTTTTGAGAATTTTTCTGGAAACATTGTTGCCAAGTTTTCCTACTCTTCCAGTGGTTTAATATTATTAGCACTCATCAGGCCACAGCCTAATCATTAGGTAGGCAGTAGGAGGCTTACAGAGTCACTGCTGGAATGTTTTCCTTATCTTAGTTAACTATTTGGCTGAATGTCTTTTTACAGGCATGATTATGCTGACAAGGGGTTTATTGAGTACTTCTGCCTGTACAGGGCATTGTATTTATGATTTAACTTTTCCTCACACATGTGGTTCAACATGATTTCCCTCTGTTACTCAAGAGGGGTTTGAAAAAGTGTTTCTTCATTTTTGGGGGCATAAAGCATTTTTAACTGGGAACTCCTCTTTCACTTTACATTCAGCAGCTTTAAGTAATTGCTGTAACACTTTTAATAGAATCTTCTGCTGAGGGGTTAATATATTTTCCATATTACTTTAAAAGACAAAGTTTCTTCTTTCTTTGTTTTTACAGCACACTAATTATATTTGGGACTACTGCAAACACAGTGGTGACCAGGGACTACCGCAAACACAGTACTGACGTTACTTACTTGGTGGACCAACTGATCTATGGGGCGTCGATGTCTTCTAAGAAGATGACTGGGTCTGGGCCATGCTTCTTCACCAAGGTGTACCTGTGAGGCATCACAAAAACTATTTGCAGGACTCTGTCCTGCAAAGTCTTGGGGGGATCTGTCTAGCAGAGTCCACAATGGTGTCATATCATGTCAGGGTCCCCAATTGCCATGGGAATGAAATGAAAACAGTTTGAGGCTTAGTATTCTTTGGGGGTGGCCACATTTATTGTTCTGCTTCAGTATATTTACAGTCCAGTCACTATGGGAGGCATGCTCGAGGACATGCTGAACGTGTAGTGGCTCACAATGTTCCAGGATGTGTAGGAGATATTGGGAAGCAGAAATCTCTAAGTAACAGTGTAGAGTAAGAAAGTTCTTATTGTTTTCAGCAGGAACTGATAACAGCAGCTATTTCCCATGAAGCAGTATATTGCTTGTGCAGCAAAGCAGGTTTTAACTCTTCCAAAGATATTTTAACCAAAGCATTCCCACACCTCCCTTCATTCCATTTTTCTTTTTTCTTTTTTTTTAATCTAAATATCTATCATCTATGTATCTATGTATCTATCTATCATTTATTATCTATCATCATCTGTCTTTACCCAAGTCCCCAAATACATACAGTTATGCATCCTCATTATATTGAAAAATGTTTTTTATCTGTAGTAAAAAAAAATTAGAACAAAACAACTAGCAGACAAGTCTTAAGAAATAAGCTTGACTATTAAAAATAAATTAAATTACTCATATTAGATTTCAAATGTTGTCAGCATTTCCAAAGTAGGGCCCACTGGCAAGGCATTGAACTCCTGAGCTATCTGCCCTAACTATAGTGTCTGGATGTTTCCAGAGACCTCACAAGCCCCACTATTTGAGGTAGTATTTACTTTGGCAGTTAATGAGATCCTGCTGAGACATGTATAAGCATAATTTATGGAATTACCTCCTGACTCACTTTGAAGTCTTTTATCCATATAAACTCATTTGTCTTTACCTTTTCCCCCTTTTGGCCAAGGTCTTTTTCCAGTTGCATTGCTAGTTGATGCTTGGTAATAATCCCTTGGTGCTAGGGAGGCTTATTCCTGGGAGTCATGTCCCATGCTGGGGGCAAGGTAATGCATTTATATGCTGAGTTTGGCTTAGAGAGAGGCCACATTTGAGCAACAAGGAGTCTCTCAGGAGGTAATTCTTAGGCAGTCTATAATACTAGGCTACGTTTCAATTTCAAGAATAAAGGTTCATAAGTACAGTCATCAATATCAAGGGCCCGTCAATGGACCATCCTCCTTCACTAGTCATTGCCCCTGTACCCAGGGAATTCCTGCTATTCCATTAGAGAATGTCTCAGCCCTATGACAGAGTTGGACTTGGTTGTGATTTCCCTAAACATGGCTGTTTTAACCATTGTATTTGAACCTATAATTAGTGCTAAGATTGATAGGTGTACATCCAAAAGACTAAAATCTTTGGGCTGTCCATGTGCCAGCTGGACCCTGAATCTTAACAGAGTTGCAACACCTACTCTCCAGTTCATTGAACACACCCAGGACAACTAACAAGGAGATGATGATGGACAATCACTATCCCAAGGAACCAAGAGAGTCTCCAAGTGCAAGCAAGAGAGTCCTAACCATCTGCCCCATGGGAATGAAGCCCTCTCTCAATTAGAGGTGAAGTGGGCATCACCATCCCAGAATCTTCAGGATTGGAGAATGAACTATGGGCTAAAGTAGACTTACTGATATTCTACTATAGACTTTATTGTGATTCTAGCAATGGAAGAAATTATATCATTGATATGGAGGCAGTGGCCACTGGAGGTTCTGAGGGCAGGGAAAGGGAAAAACAGGTGAAATATGGTGGCATTTTTGGGTCTTGGGAATTGTCCTGAATGACATTACAACGACAGATACAGGCCATTAAATATCTTGTCATAACCTACAAAAATGTGTGGAAGAGAACGTAAACTGCTATGTAAACTATACTCAATGCTTAGTGGCAATGCTCCAAAATGTTTTCATCAATTGTAACAAATGTACCACACTAATGAAGGATATTGTTAATGTGGGAAAATGTGGGAGGTGTAGGGAGTGCGGCATATGGGAATCCCCTATATTTTTAAGTAACATTTTTGTAATGTAAATATCTTTTGAAAATGCTTATATATATTTAAAAATGGTGTCTGTGTTTCAATGAATTATGAATACACAGTATGTACTTTTACCAAATGGATATATTATTTAAAATGTTGGTTATTACTTATTACTTTAAAACATCATCCATATATATATGAGTTTTTTTTTAATTTATAAAGAAATAAACCATATTATTTCTGATTCTTTGAAATTAAAAGTAAATTTATCTGATCCACAACTCTTTACTGAAACTAAAATCCATTTAATAATATCTTCTCCCATATTTATCATTTTATTTATCTCAAATTGCCCTTCATTCTTCCATATATTTGCTTACATAAATATTAGTTTACATTCCCTTAATTTTTTTTTTTATATGATCTCTCTTTGATGTATACGTTTCATCATACAAAAGTCTCTGTCTTCTCCTGTGTGGTAAGCAATCATCAGTTTTTGCCTCAACTATACATCTAGGAAATTCATGACTGATCACTCTATTCTTCATCATTCAAACTGACTCAGCTTTGACAGTACAGAGATTAAGGAGGATAGAGTCCCCTTAGGTTTTAATTCAATATTCTAGACAATGTACTCTTTTTTGTAGTAGCCATCTAAAAGTGCATAAGTTAGCCAAAGTAATAAAATCAATTAGAAAAAATGTTCTAAAAATTTTAATTTTGTATTTTCTTTATAAATGTCTGTTTCATAATTATGAATTATATGATTCTTTTTTTTTTCAGAATTTTGGGCTATATAATTAAATGAACAATTTTCAAGATTGTCCATTTTTCAGTGAAAACAGTAGCCATTCTGCAATCTATTTCTCTGTGACCCATGTACAATGGTTATACATAAAGTAGTAGTGATTTTGTTTACAGGGATATATTGTAGATGAGGAAGTTTTCAGTGTTGTGAGAAAATATTGTACAATATATTCAGAAAAATGATGAATAAATACACTGTACAACATTTTATATTTGAATTCTCAAGTATTACCTTATTTTTTATTATTTAAAAATAATTGCTAGCATAAAGTATGTGAAGAGGTAAAGAATACTTTTGTCAATTAGAATATAAAATAAAGATTTAGAAAAATGTATTAGCTTTATAAACCTTCTTAAGTACAGGAGTAAAACATACCTCTAATTCTTTTAAAAATGTATCTGCCATTGAGAATTAATCAAACTGGCAACTTAAATGCCTAAATCAATAATTCGAATACCCTGAATATTTAATTCCTTTAAGAATAATTTAATTGGTACAAACTTACCTTTTTTATGAAACAACTAGTTTCAGGAAAAAATTCTCATTTTTTTTACATTAATTTAATGAAATGATTTATAATACTTGCAAACCCTTACTCTCATCATTAGCAAGTAAAAAATTAATTCATCAGCTGAAGTGCTCATTTAAACATATTCCTAAGTAAAGGTAGTATAAATCTTTGAACACAGGCAAAAACAAAGGAAGGTTAATCTTTAAGGAAAGTTTCTGTGCAAAATTGTTCCCCCTTAAATGCTTTTCTATTGCTTAACATTTGTGAAGAACATAAGTGTTTGTGTTTTTAATTTTATATCATTTTACATCCAAATAACATATTTAAGGTTTTGCAGAAATATCTTCACCTTCTACCAAAGTTATTTAGCATGCTTGGAATCTTATAACTGGTATTCTTGATGATTATCCAATTTATATAAGAAAATAATGGCTAAAATTATCTTCTCTTATGAATCAAATAGGCACTACTCATTGGAAATAAATTGCTAGGCCAAATATTTGGTAAAGACTTCATGTAAAATAAATGGTAAAGAGGAAAATAATGAGGGCAATATATGATAACCAAGATCAATATCATAATAATGATATATTTTTTGAATAACCACAAACATAAACTATGGTTGAAACATGTTAAAATTAGAAGTATTCTGTTTAGTAGAGATGGAAAAAAATGATAACCAAAAGTGAGAATGCAAAAAAAAAAACAAAAAAAAACCCAAAGAAACAGTATATTTTTGGTTGCATGAGAAGGACAAAAAGAGAAAGGGAAAATATATTCTTGCTGTTAGACTATAGTAAAATTAAATACTACTGCAGCCAATTAAGAGTCATTCCTTCACATCCAATTTCTTTTTATGGCTGAAAAATACCCCATTGAATGAATATACCAAATTTTGTTTACACATTCATTTGTTGATAGCCATTTGGGTTGCTTCCATCTTTTGGCAATTGTGAATAATGCTGCTAGAAACATCAGTGTGAAAAGATTTGTTTGAGTCCCTGCTTTCAATTCTTCTGGGTATATACCTAGCAGTAGTAATGGGATATGGTAATTCTATACTTCGCTTTCTGAGGAACTGCCAAACTGTCTTCCACAGTACCTGCACCATTTAACATTCCCATCAGCAATGAATGAGTGTTCTTATTTCTTCACATCCTCTCCAACACTTTCAGTTTTCTGTTTTTTAATTGGTGCCATTTTAGTAGATGTGAAATGATAGCTTATTTGGTTTTGTTTTGCTTTTCTCTCATAGCTGGTAATGTTGAGCATCTTTTCATGTCCTTTTTAGCTATTTGTGTTTCCTTCTTTGAGAAATGTCTATACAATTCTTTTGCTCATTTTAAAATTGGGTTGTTTGTCTTTTTATTATTGAGTTGTAGGATTTCATTATTTATTCTTAATATTAGACTCTTATTGGACATGTGCTTTCCAACAATTTTCTCCCATTTAGTAGGCTACCTTTTCCCTTTTCTGACAAAGTCCTTTGATGCACAAACGTTTTTAATTTTTACAAGGTCCCATTTATCTATTTTCTTTCATTGTTTGTGTTTTGTGTGTAAAGTCTAAGAAATCATTGCCAACTGTGAGAGTTTAAATATGCTTCCCTATATTTTTGTCTGAGAGTTTTCAAATCCTGGTTCTTATATTTGGGTCTTTGAACCATTTTGAGTTATTTTTGTATATGATGTGAGGTAGGGTCTATTTCTAAATCTTAATTCAAATCTATTTGTCAATATTTCTATCTTTATGCCAGAATTAAGTTGTTTTGACCAGCTTTGTAATATGCTTTAAAGTCAGGGAGTGTGAGTTCTCCAACTTTGTCCTTTTTCACAATGTTTAGGAAAATTGAGGGCCCATTACCTTTCTGAGTAAATCTGATAACTGACTTTTGGTATTGCATTGAATCTGAAAATCAATTTGGGTAGAATGGACATCTTAATGATATTTAATATATGTGCTGCACAGAATGCCCTTCCATTTATGTAAGTCTGCTTTGATTTCTTTCAGCAATGTTTTGTAGTTCCTTGTGTACAAGTCTTTTACACTCTTGGTTAAATTTATTCCTAGATATTTGATTCTTTTAGTTGCTATTGTAAACATTTTTCTTGATTGACTATTCAGATTGCTCATTACTAGTATATAGAAACCCTACTGTATTTTGCCTGTTGATATTTTATCCCTCCACTTTGCTGAACTCAGTTATTAGCTCTAGGAGCCTTATTGTAGATTTTTTGGGTCTTTCTATACATAGTATCATGCCATCTGCAAATACTGAAATTTTACTTCCTTTTCCTTTGGATGCCTTTTATTTGTTTTCTTTGACTAACTGCTCTGAATAGAATTTCTATCACAATGTTGAGTAACAGTGGTGACACTGGGCATCCTCTTGTCTTGATTCATATGTTAAAGGGAACACTGAAATTTTCACAACTGAGTGATGTGGGTTTTAATGCATGCCCTTTATAATGATGTGGAAGTTTCCTTCTTTTCCTGTTTTACTAAGTGACTTTATCAGGAAAGGGTGCTGGATTTTGTCAAATGCCTTTTCTGCATCAATCAAGATGATCATGTGTTTTTTCCCCCTTCATTTGTTAATGTGGTGTAGAAAGGTTTTCTTGTGTTGAACCCCCTTTGAATAACTGGGATAAGACCCACTTTATCATGGTGTTTAATTCTTTCCTTGTACTGTTGGATTCAATTTGCAAATATTTTGTTGAGGATTTTTGCATCTATATTCTTAAGATACATTGGTCTGTAGTTTTCTTTTCTTGTAGAATCTTTATCTGGCTTTGGTATTAGGGTGATGGTACCTTCATAGAATGAGCAAGGTTGAGTTCCATCTTCTTCAAATTTTTAGAAGTGTTTGAACAATATTGGTATTCATTCTTGGAATGATTTGCAGAATTTCCCTGTGAAGGCATCTAGTACTGGGATTTTCTTTGCTGAGAGGTTTTTGATGGCTGTTTCAATCTCTTTATTTGTAATTGGTCAGCTGAGATCTTCTAGTTTTTCTAGAGTCAGTATAGGATGTTCATGTGTTTCTAGGAATTTATCCATTTCATACATGTTGTGTAATTTGTTGGCATACAGTTTTTCATAGTATCTTTTTATGATCCTTCTTATTTCTGTGGGGTCAGTAATAATGTTCCTCCTCTCATTTCTAATTTTATTTATTTGCATCTTCTATCTTGTTTTCTTTCTCAGTCTAGTTAAGAATTTGTCAATTTCATTGATCTTCTCATAGAACCAACTTTTGTTTTTGTTAATTCTATTTTTTGTCTAAATTTAATTTATTTCTGTTCTAATCACTATTATTTCGTTCCTTCTGCTTGCTTTGGGGTTAGTTTGCTCTTCTTTTTCTAGTTACTCCAGTTGTGCAGTATGGTCTTTTATTTTGCTATTCCTTCTTTTTTTAATTTAAGCATTAACAGCAATAAATTTCCCGTCAGCAACACCTTTCCCACATCCTATAAGTTTTAATGTGTTGTGGTCTTCTTTTCATTTGTCTTGAGATATTTACTGATTTCTCTTGCAATTTCTGCTTTGACTCACTGAATGTTTAAGAGTGTGTTATTTAATCTCCATATATTTGTGAATTTTCCAGTTCTATATGCCTTATTGTTTTCCAGCTTCATTCCATTATTATAAAAGAAAATACATTGAATAATTTCAATCTTTTAAAATTTGCTGAGACTTGTTTTGTGATCCAATATTTGGCCTCTCCTGGAGAATGATCCATAAGCACTTTAGAAGAATGTATATCCCATATCCCACTCTTTGGAATGCAGTGTTCTGTATTCATCTGTTAGTTCTAATTAATTTACCATATTATTCAAGTTCTCTGTTTCCTTATTGGTTCTTGGTTTAGATGTTCTATTTATTGATTATAGTGGTGTATTGAAGTCTCAAAATATTATATTAGAGATGTTTTATTTCTCTCTTCATTTTTGCTATCATTTGACTCATGCGTTTTGGGGCACCCTGGTTAGGTGCATAAATATTTATGACTATTGTTTCTTCTTGGTGGATTGCCCCTTTTATTAATATATGGTGTCCTTCTTATCTCTTATAACAGTTTTACATTTAAAGTCTATTTGTCTGATATTAGTATAGTTACCCCAAATCTTCTGTGTTTATTCTTTGCATGGGATATCTTTTCCCAAGCCTTCATTTTCAATCTATTTGTGTCTTTGCTTCTAAGTTGTGCTTCTTGTAGGCAGCATATAGATGGATCACACTGTTTTATCCATTCTGCCAATCACTGTCCTTTAATAGATGAGTTTAATCAATTACTGTAAAGGCAGTACTTACTTTACCCATTTTATCTTTTGGTTTTATATGTTGCATCTTATTTTTGTCTCTCTGTTTACCCTTTTAATTATCTTACTGATAATCATCTTTTTTACTCCATCCTCCAAGCCTATTTTTTGTCTTTTCCTTTCAACTTGGACTCCCTTTAGTATTTCTTGTAGGCAAATCTCTCATTGATGAAATCTCCTAGTTTTTATATGTGAATATTTTAACCTATTCTTCATTTTTATAGGACAGTTTTGCCAGGTAAATAATTCTTGGCTGTCAGTTTTTCTCTTTCTGTCCCTTAAATATATCATATCACTGACTTCTTGCCTCCATGGTTTCTGAAGAGAAATTGTCACTTAATCCTATTGTGGTTCACTTTTATGTGATGAATTGCTTTTCTCCACATGTTTTTAGCATTCTCTCTTCTTATTTGGCATTTGGTCTTCTTATTAGTATGTGTTTCACAGTAGTACTATTACGGTTTATTGGAGTATGTTGTGCTTCCTGGACATGTATATTTACATCTTTCATAAGAGTTGGGAAATTTTCCACCATTATTTCCTCAAATATTCTTTCTGCCCCTTTTCCTTCTGTTTTCTTTCTGGGACACGCATTCCAATATGTTTGTGAGCTTCATGCTGTCAAATGCTTAACTCCCTGTGCAATTTCTTTCTTTTTTTTTTTTCTATTTGATATTTGGTCTTTAAGATTTTGAATGTCCTGTATTGTAGCTCTCTGCTTCTTTCTTTGGCCTGTTCAAACTTGCTGTTATATGCCTCTGGTGAATTTTTAATCTCTTCTATTGTGCTTTTCATTTCCGTAATTTTTGTTATGTTTCTTTTCATACTTTGAAATTCTTCTTTAAGCTTACCAGTGTCTTCTTAACATCCTTTATCTCTTTATCCATATTTTCTTCATCTCCTTGAATTGATTTAGGAGATTTGTTTGAATATCTTGATTAGTTGTTCCATATTCTGTGCCTCCTCACAATGTTTAATTTGTTCCTTTTATTGGTGTGATGGTTTGATGTTGGATGGACACCAGAAAATCTTGTCCTTAGACCTAATCCATTCCTGTGGGTGTAAACTTATTGTAGGTCAGATTTTTTATTAAATTACTTCAGTAGGGTTTGACTCACTGTGGGCTTTATTCCTCTTGAGAGAGTCCTTTATAAACAGGATGAATATGTAGAGAGAGATACAAGAACATAGAGAAAAGGCCACAAGAGCAGTAAGAGAAAGCCATGAGAGCAAGGAGATGAATTAAATGGAAAGCAGGAGAGAGGAAGCCAGATGCTGAAGCAACAACACCTGGAAGAGAAGGGAAACACCAGCAGATTCTTCCATGTGCTTGTCTTTGGAGAGAAAGAATTGCCTGATAATGTCTTGATTTGAACACTTTCCTGTCTTAAAACTGTAAGTTTGCAATCTAATAAATCATCATTTTAAAAGCCCAACCATTTCTGGTATATTACTTTTGGCAGCTTTTAGCAAACTAAAACAACTGAGCCATATCTTCATGATTCTTAGTATGACTTATAGTTTTTTGCAAATGTCTGGCATCTGATTATCTTTATGAGTTTAATCTGAAGGTCAATTTCTCTGTCTTGGCTACAGTTATATTGTTAATTGACTTTGTGCTCCGTCTCCTCTTTGGCAATTGGTTCAATTTTTTTTTGACCTTTAGAATTGCTCATGTTTTTTTATCAGATTCATTCAATTGTTCTACATTTCCATTTTGTCCTAGTATGCGGTACAATTTTTAAGATTTCTTGGTGCAATTGTTTCACTTCCAAGAGGAAGCTTCATTTCCTCTGTTCCTTCTATAGTCATCTTGATCTATTCTTTCATTTTGCCTCTATATATTTATTTTATTTTATTTTTTTAATTTTATTGAAATATATCACTCATACATGAACATATACAAACAATAAGTGTATAGAAATAGTTGTGAATCTACAAAACAAACATACATAGCATAATACAGGACTCTCATATCTCAACCCACCACCAATATCCAGCATTGTTGTGAAACAATTTTAACTAATGATTAAAGAGCATCCTCAAAATATTACTACTAACCAAAGGATTTTCCCACAACCCAGCCTATTATTATTTAAATCATTTATACATGAACATACATAAATAATAAATGTATAGTAAAAGTTGTGAACTTACAAAGCAAACATTCATAACATCATACAGGGGTCCCACACATTAACCCTCCACCAACACCTGGCATTGTTGTGAGACATTTGTTCAAATTATGAAAGAATATTGTCAAAATCTTACTACTAATTACAATCCCCATCCTACATTTGGTGCATTTACCCCCTAAACCACCCTATTATTACCTTTTTAAATATATCTCTATGACAAAAGTTTTAAACTTACAAAACAGTCATGCACATGTGCAGAATTATCAAACAACACCCCTCCATTAACACACCACACTGTGGTGGTACATCCACCACAGATTATGAGATAATATCATCCGACCACTACCAGTTCCACAGCATACATTTGGCACACACTCTCCATACTCCTCCATCAACAATACAGTGCGTCTTTGGCATAAATGCAAGAATATTACATTATTATTGTTAACCACACTCCATAGGTCACTCCAGTTGTATTTTTCCCATGCTTCTCCACATTCCCACCACCCTGCAATACTGATGTACACCTGCTCTAGCTCACAAAAGACACTCTTGCGTCTGTACCATCAACCGCTATTCTAATCCACCTCTGGGTTTACTGTACAATTCAGTCCCTGGATTATTCCCTAGCTTTCTGTCAATTTGCATTTACATCCCTAGACTACCATTTTCAGCCACATCCCCATTGATGAACCAGCTATTACTCACTATAATGTGTTACCATCAACTCTACATTTACACACTTTTACAGTAAAGCTCATTAAAACTTCTATATACATTAAATATCAGTAGTCCATCTCATTCCTCCTCTTATCTCCTTTAAGAATCCACCACCTGCCACCAGGTCTTGAAGATATTTTTCTACATTTTCTTCTAGACTTTATGGTTCTTGCTTTTATATTTAGGTTTTTGATTCATTTTGAGTTAATTTTTGTATAGGGGTCTGTATTAGTCAGCCAAAGGGATGCTAATGCAAAATACCAGAAATGGGTTGGTCTTTATAAAGGGTATTTATTTGGGGTCGAAGTCCACAGTTACCAGGCCATAAAGCATAGTTTTCTTCTCTCACCAATGTCCATTGCCATATGTTGGAGCAAGACAGCTGCCAGCGTTTGCCAAGGTTCAGGCTTCTTGGGTTCTTCTCTTCCTGGGGCTGTGTTTCTCTCTGGGCTTACCTCCTTTGTTTCCTCCACAAGGTCAGCTGTAGACTGTCAGGCGAATGGCTCACTTCTTTTCTCCTGGGGCCTTCTCTCCAACATCAAATCTCCACCATCAAAGCTCCAACTTCAGAACTGCTGCAACTCTGTTCTTTGTGATGCCTTTTATATTTCATTCCCCACCCACCAAGGGGTGGGGCTCAACACCCTACTGATGTGGCCCAGTCAACACCCTAATCATAACTTAATCATGCCCAGATGAACAGATCAGTTTACAAGCATAATCCAATATATATGTTTGGAATCCATAATTGCATCAAATTGCCCAATGGCTACAGAGTCCTCTTTCCTTCTTTTGCTATGGATATCAAATTTTCTCAGCATCATGTGTTGAATGGACTGTCCTGTCCGAGCTGGGTGGGTTTGATAGGCTAGTCAAAAATCACTTGACCATAGATGTGAGGGTCTGTTTTTTAATCATCAATTTGATTCCATTGGTCTATATGTCTGTCTTTATACCAATACCATGCTGTTTTTACAACTGTAGCTAGGTAATACAACTTAAAGTATCGAGTGGAGAGTCCTCCAACTTCATTTTTCCTTTTTAAAATGTTTCTGGCTATTCAGGACCTCTTACCTTTCCAAATAAGTTTGACAATCATGCTTTCATTTATTTAAAAAATGCTGGTGGAGTTTTTATCGGGATTGCGTTGAATCTGCATATCAATTTGAGTAAAATTGACATCTTGATATTTAGCTTTCAATCCATGAGCATGGAATGTTCTTCCAATTATCTAGGTGTTTTAGGTCTCTTTAAACAATGAATTGTAGTTTTTTAGTATGAGTGCTTTACATCATTACTTAAGTTTATTCCTGAATATTTGGGTTTTATCTGTCATATTTTATTTTCACCACTCTTTTGACACTTTTAGTTACTCTTATTGATATAATCTTCATATCGAAAATCTCTTCCAGACCACTCTCTCCTGTCTTTTCTTTTCAGGCTGTAGCACACCCTTTAGTATTTCCTTCAAAGCTGATCTATTGGTTACAGACTCTCTCAGCTTCTGTTTATCTGTTTATATTCTAAATTCGCCTTCATTTTAGAAAGGCAATCTTGCCAGATATAAGATTCTTGGCTGTAAGGTTTTCTCTTGCAGTGTCTTAAATATATCATACCACTGTTTTCTTGCCTCCATGGTTTCTGATGAGAGATCAGCACTTAATCATATTGGGTATCCCTTATATGTTATGCATTGCTTTTCTCTTGCTGCTCTCAGAATTCTCTCTTTGTTTTTGGCATTTGACATTCTGATTAGTATGTGTCTCAGAGTTGGTCTATTCAGATTTTTTTCAGATGGGAGTATGTTGTGCTTCTTGGACATCGATATCTATGTCTTTCAATAGGGGTGGGAAATTTTCTACCATTATTTCTTCAAATATTCCTTCTGCCCCTTTCCCCCTCTCTTCTCCTTCTGGGACATTCATGACATCTATGTTTGAACATCTCTTGCTGTCCTTTAGTTCCCTGAGACCTTGCACAAGTTTTTCAATCTTTTCTTCATCTTTTATTTTATATGTTCAATTTCAAGTGCCATTTCTTCTAGCTCACCAATCCTTTCTTCTGTCTCTTCAGATCTGCTATTATATGATTCCAGTGTATTTTTAATTTTATTTATTGCAACTTTCATTCCCATAAGATCTGCTATTTTTCTATGAATTTTCAAATTCTTCTTTGTGCTCCTCCAATGTCTTCTTAATATCCTTAATTTCTTTACCTATCTCATTGAATTTATTAAGGAGATTTGTTTGAACATCTATGATTAGTTGTCTCATCTCCTTTATGTCATCTGGAGGCTTATCTTTTCCCTTTAACTGGGCCATATCTTTCTGTTTCTTGGTGTGGATTGGAATTTTTTGTTGGTGTCTTGGCATCTGGCTTACTAGAGTATTTATTCTGGGTGCAGTTTTTCTCTTCAGTTTAGGGCTTCCTGCCCTTTCTCCCTTGCTGGTTGTGTAGTAGGAGTCAAGGATGTAGTTGGTGCTATAAGCTGTGGATTCTCACGCTACCCTCATTGCCTCAAGGACCAATGAAGCTTCTCCCCACTTTCCCCTTTGCCAGGGGTAGGGATAGAGCAACAGCTGTGTGGAATAATCCAAGTCATACAGGCCTAGACTGTAGTTGCCCAGAGAGACTGATGAAGCTTCACGTCCTTTTCTTCCCTGCCTGGGGTAAGGATGGATCTGCAGGTGTGGGCAGCAATCTATGCAGTGCAGGTCCAAGATGACCACAGTTGTCCCGGTAGATTTCTGATTATTCAGTCTTTGCCTGCTAAATGTACCTGCAGTTACCTGGATAGGCTGGTGCAGGACCCGTCAGCTTTCTCCCTGCTAGAGGTGGGGCTGAAGACTAAACTAGGGCTGCAGGCCAATCTGGGTGAAAGAAAAAGGTCTCTACTGTCACTTTGATGTTCAGTCAGCCCAACTTCTCCTCATGTTGGGGGTGGAGTCAAAATGGTGGCTACCGGCCTCCTTCTGACTTGGAAAGGCTCAAATTTTATCTATTCTTAAGGTTATACTTTAGTCAGCCAAATTTACTAATCAGTAGCTGAAATTGGTGGTCAACCATCTCTTCCTCCCCTGTTTTTGGAAAATGGAGCTTCCAATTCCTGCCAGAGAATAGTGAAAAAATAACTTTTTTCACTGCAAAAGTTGGATGATAACCAGCCTCTGTGGCATAGACTGTAATTTGCTGGAGAGGCTGGCATGGCTCCCTCCAGTTGCCTCCCTGCCCAAGGTGGAGGTGGGCCTGGGACTTATGCTAGACCAGCTATCTGATATAGATGGAAAAAAGCTGGTCCCTACCAGCACTGTGATTTTCAGTCAGACTTGCTTCCCCTCATGTCAGGCACGGAGTTAAGATGGTAGCCACCGACGTCTTTCTTACTTGGACAGGTTCAAACTTTAGCTATTTTTAGGATTATACTTTAGCCCACTGAATTTACTAATCAGTAGCTGAAGTCAGTGCCCAACTGTCTCTTCTTTCCTTATTTTGGGAAGTGGAGCTTTCAATTCCAGCCACGGAACAGCTCCCGAGGCAGCTTGTGCCTCCAATGGAGAATGGGCACTGGCCTCCATGGCATGGAGTGCTCTACTTATGATTCTTCTCTGCAGATGGGCAGTCTCCTGATTCCATTCTTTCAAGCCCCCAAATAAGTGCTCTAGTTAGTCTTGGGTGATGACTCCAAATAAGTGGTCTAGTTAGTCGTGGGTGATTACCAACTTCCCCATAGCAGGAGTTGATTCTCGTAGCTCTTTACTCTGCCACCATCTTGTTGGTTGTCCTTGCCTCTATAGTTTTTTAATCTCTCCTTTAACTACCTCTAGCTGCTTTTACCTGGAGGGCAAATTCTGGGAGATGAGTCACACCATACAGGACATTCCCAGGTCAGTATTTCCCAACCAAATCAGCCAAAAGCCTAGAAATGGAGAGCAGACCAGTCCCAAGGGCCCTGGGGAGACTGTCAAGAAAGACACCAAAAAGCCTTTTGTTGGCCCCCAAAAGCTGCACTTTCATGGCCCTCCCAGTAGATGGCACTCTTCAATAAACTGTTCCCCACAGCCCTAAGGAGGCAGTGTGTGTCTTTAAACCACCACTGGCTCTGCACATGTAGGGTACAGGGTTGAAACAATGGCCTCAGTGGTCCTTATTTAAGGCAGGCTAAAACAGCAATCTAAATTTGCTGATCAAAATCCATAATCAGAACTCAGCCATTCCCCATCCTATTCTTGGGGAGGAGGGCTTCCATGTTCCTCTCTATCTTCAGTAGCCAACGAGGGACAATATGTGAAGTGGTTGCCTTGAGGGTGGGGACAGGCATTGGCAGTCATTGTGGAGTGAGTTACTCACAGCTTTTCATCAACGTTTCTTAGTTTCTTCATCAGGTTCTTCCCTGGATGCTGCACAGGGCTCCCCTGGTATCCAGAGCCCCAGGACAGTTGTTTCAGACAGCTTCTGCCAGTCCACCAACTGTTTTTGGAGGAGTGAGTCCTGAAGCTCCCTACTCCACCATCTTCCTGGCTACTGGACATGGGGCAGGGAATATGCAAGAAACAAATGGGGATGCTCGCAGGAGTGGCTTTCTTCTTGGGAGTCCCAGACATGGCATCTTATATTTGCCTCATGCTCTTGGAGCACTTGAGGAAGATCTGCGACATTGTGGACACAGCAATCAGTGCAAGTGAGGAAGTGGTGTTGGCTCCACAGATTCTATTTACATTTAATATTCTTAAATATATAATAATGTGTTATCTGGAAAATCATAATTTTCACTGACACTTTTTTGGCATATTCTGTCTTCTTAGAATTGAAAAGAATTGCAAATGTGTCATCAAGGAATATAAAATGTAATATTTAGATTTTCCTGATTCTTTTCTTATATCTTTATTGACAACAAATTTCTTTATACACTTTTACACATTTTGTGCAAGATGGTTGCTCAAATTATTTGCTAAAGTGTGGAAGATGTTGGTGCTGTTGAAGGAATGCAAATAATGAACTGCCAGGCCTTAAGACTGTTTGGATTTATAATGAGAAACAATGTAGTGATGGCTGAATTCTAATCAGATTTGTATTTCTAGTAATCAGCTATGGAATCCAAATGATCTTTAACATCTTCAGAAGACCAGTTTGCTATAAACTGTTTTGTTGGTTGTATTCTGATCTTTAAAAAGGTAAAGTTACATAATTTTCCTGATTATAAACATTATATAAATTTCATATAAATAATTTGTAAAACAGAAAAGTATGAAGAAGAAAATAATATATGATCTCCCATAATATTACCTATCATATTTGTAACCAGTAATAATGATATATTTTGTGTTATTAACTTCTCATTTTTTAACACACTCACATGTGTATGCACACACACAAACTTAAGAGATTCATTTACATATGCATTATAAAATACATCCATTTTTATAGACAAAGGTACTGTACAAAGTAGTGCATTTATTTTAAGGGGAACAAATTCTGTAAATATATTTAAAATAATTGTTCTGTATGTATATTATTTATTATGTTGAAATATATATAACATAGTAAACTCTTTTTTAAAATTTAATCATGTAGCTGATTTCCAATATTTCAATATAATGTATAGCACTCTGGCATACATATCCTTTTCAGAGTCATTGAATAAAAGAGTCAAAATGCATGCTTTAAAAAGGAATGCATGATACACTAGAAGATTACTTTCCAGTGTGTGAAAGTCCTTTTTTTTTTTCTTTTTCCTGGAGAACTGGATACTATGAGTGTTTTAATATTAGTGAGTTTGATATTTGAAAAAACAGTATCTTATTTTGGAAATACTTCTACCAGTAGAAACATTTTTTAATTTATTTCTTAGAATGTTGCATTTAAGGCCCTTTCCTTGGTTTTCTGAGTTCCTAGTTAATCAGGTTTATTAAATGTGCAGTGGACCAGATCACTTCCGGTCACCTAATACTGCTGATATATCTTTGAAGGGAATTAATAAGCTTTCCAAAACTTTGTCAAAGGAATCCATTCACTCACTAATGTCCTGAAATTATAGGACTCTTTTGCTTACAAGTTAATGGAAAGAAATTCTTAGTAAAACTGTTGAGGAAATAGAATTAAATTCTGGTTATAAAGAACAAGAAAGAGATTTTTTCTTGCACTTTGTTGTCAAATAAATGTCACAGACTTAATATGACCTAAATGGAACGCCTGATTTTCTAGTCCTCCAAGTTTGCTTCTCTGCATTCTTCTCTTTCAGTTAATGGCAACTGCATCGTACAGTTGCTTAGGCCAAAAAACTTGGGAGTCTTCCATAACACCGCTGTGTCTTTCATACCCCATATTCACTCTTTATATTGTCTCCACATAACGAAATATCCTGACCCTTTCTTTCTACTTCTACTGCTACCACCTTCTTCCATGCCACTATAATCTCTTGACAGGATCATTCCAGTAGCCTTCTCTTTAGTCTCCCAACCGTAGTTCTTAAAGCTTATAATCAACAGCCAGCCAAAGTGACACTTCTAAAATTACAAATAAATCATGTCACTCTGTGCAAAACATTTCAGTAGCTCCCCTTTTCACACAGACTATATGCCATTTCCTCATAATGTTTGGGGAAGAAAATAATAAGTGATTTTTGAAAACAATAATATCAACTCAGTTTTCTTCCCAAAATGTGTTGATTTTCATACTTCCATGATGAAAGACAGAGATAAGGGAATAATACAAATTTAAGAAGAATTTAGATTTTCTCCAAGTTACTATAACTATCTCAACTTATTCAATCATCTGTCTCTCTTGCACTTAGTATGAAAATCATGTGCTTGTCTTGCTCTTTATGTGAGTGGACAACTAGGATGAAAAGAAATATGTTGAATTTTATTAAAGAGTAATACCAATCATGATGTAATCTTTATTCATCTTTTGGACCCTTAAGCCTTTTATTTCATTGTTGCATGAACAAACATCTCTTGGAAATTTAGGGAAGAAAAGCTGGCATGGGGGAAAAATTAAAAAGAACATATATGATTGCTCAGAAGACAAATAAGGCACAAATACAAAAATAACTTTGTCCCTTGGAACATTTATGTAGTTTTAGTAAAACATCATATCTGATATGTATTTCTTCACCTTGATTTGCAAAAATATTTTCCTGAGATATTACACCTACTAACCAGATTTAACCCTTCACAAATACCCACAATAAAACTCTCATTCAAGTCCCAGTGTGTCACAAAGAGTAAAAGCACATCTGTGGAAAATGTCTTTCTTTTAGTCCATACCAATTCAGCACTTTGTTTCTTCATGTTTATTGATAGAATATTTTTTAAAAAACACTTTCTTCTAAAAATAAAAAGAATTTTTTTTCATCACGTTTGGAGAGACATCTGACCTTATGTCAAACCATGGCATTGGCTCTAAAGCTATATTTGTTAGGCTAGGGGAATGGGGGGTGATGAAAGTAGGGAGAACTAGAAAGGCAGCTCTGGGCATCTGCCTCTTCTCTAAATAAGCACATGAACAAGGTCCTGGGAACATATAGTTCAATAGCCATGAACTCATGAACTGAAAGGGACGGGACATGGAGAGACAGGGCTGGAATAAAGATGCACAACAAAAGGCTGACATTTCTATTTCCCATGATCTGTACATAGACTTCTCCAGCTTGGTGCTCTATGAGCTCTCACTCAGTAGGAAGAGAAAATTACCATCAATATAACCTTCTGAGGGAATATTGCTAGGAGTACTTTGTTAAAAAAAAAAAAAGCAATTTTTCTTAAAGTCTTTTGTGTAGATATTGTACTGATACCCTTAAAGGAACTGGTGACTCTAACCTGTTTCTAGTGCAAATTAATGTCTTCATTCTTGCCATTGCCTGTCTTGCTGGAAGCCAGTTAACTATTGTCAACCTTTTGGAGGATTTTCTGTTTAATCATATAAAGCCAAGATGTTTGGGGCCTTTCTATTTTTCCCCACTTTGTCACAGTGAGGGATACTGAAATTCCTGACACTAACCACTTAGCTAGATGTTACACAGTGCCTTCCAGTAAACCTTAGGAGGAAGAAGGAACAGGTGTAACAATTTCTGTGCCTTTCTGCTACTGTGCCAACTGTACTTCAAAACAGACAATTCATCTATTATCCTGTTATTGTCTATTTCTTTTCACTTTAACTCCTGCATGTTAAAAAAAATCTCTTATTTAAGAGGAAAAAAACAACAGAACATATTAATAATTCTGTGGCCATTATCAGTCATAGTGAATCCATATTATTACTCTGCAGGGCAACAATTAAATCTCCCCAAATCACCTGACTCTTTGACCCAATCTAAAATTATAAATCAACAATTCTATTTGAAATTTACTTGGGAGGAAATTAAGATGTCATAATTGCAGGTATGAAGGGAAGGTTCATTTTAACTAATCTGAATGACACTAATGTTTTTGACTACTTTAAAGTTGCCATGACTATTAAATAAAAGTAGGATGCAAAGTAAAAGGAAAAAAGGAAACACATACATAATAAAAATTTGATAAGCTAAAACAAACTTAATATTAATTGTACAAAAAGCATGGAATCCTAGAGAGAGACTTCCTGTGTTCATATACTTGTGATAATGCTTAATAGCTATGAGACCTTGAGCAAGTAACTTGATCATCACAGGTCTTGGTTTCCTCATCAATTTTGAGCTATACCTAACTCATAGGGTTTTGTAATGTCTGAGTAAATCAAAACGTAAATTAAGTAGCACACTACTGACATATCTAGGGATTTACTGTTACAGAGTGTGGCAGTTTAAAATTATTTTATGAATCGCCAAAGCAAAAATATTGTTTGTGAAATTACC